>JAAMXP010001835.1:27952-41281 GCA_019693395.1 Ettlia oleoabundans | reverse complement strand
CGCGGGGCTATTGAATATCAGATAGGGCCAGGTGCACTGGCATGCAGGCAGTTTGCTGTGGCTGCTTCATCGGCTCTCTGGCCAGGCAATGTTGTGAAGTTGAGGCATGCAGCTATGGTTGTCATTGGTGCAAGGCAAACTGGACATGATGTGGCTGCCCACGCCATCGCACCACCTTGCAGGTCGTGTTAATGTACCCACGGGGAGCCAATGCAGTTCTCTGCAGCGTGTGTGGAACCACATCAGATGCATCGCAGTCCAACCAGCTTGGCCACATTGTCTGCAGCGGCTGCTCAGTCACCCTGGCATACGCTTGGGGAGCGTTGTCTGTTCGGTGTGCAGTGTGCAACAGCGTAACACAGGTGCCGACAACATCGGCGCCCAGCAGCAGTGGCAGCATGGCGGCACGGCCGCAACAGCCATCGCAGCCAGCACAGCCACCGCAGCAGCAGCAACAGAACAAAACAACAACAGTGTTAGTAGAGAACCCATCAACGCATGATGATGCCGGGAATGAGGTGAGCCTGGGTGAACTGTGGGAGTGCGTGCGGCCCTTTGTTGGTCTTGTGTGCTGGAAGTCTAAAAGAGGTGGCGCTGCAATGCTTTGTCTTGTCCTCCTATTGCCCCAAACCCCACCCCCACCCCACCTGAACTCAGCCCGTAAAATAGCACCTTGCTTTCTTCATTATGCTGACGTTGCAGGTACCGCAGGTAGCTATCGGCGTCAAGGGGGACTGACAACAGCTACTGTACGATTGCCTGTTGCTCGCAGAGTGCGCCGGCTTGATTTACTTCACTGTTTCTTAGAAAATTTTTGTAGCACCTGGGTTATTACTTTGCGCTCACTGTGCAACAACTTGCTGTTGAGATTGTTACAAGTTTCAGCTTCTGAGGTTGAGGTTGAAGCAATCATGCAGTGGATGTATGGTTACAATAAAGAATGAGCCGCCCAACCATCTTGACTATGTAATCGCTGGCAACTCACGCGTTGCAGAACGCTTGCAGCGTGTCCTCAAATGCTTGCATCGCAAAGTCGCCAGTGATAACGCAGTTACCTAGCGGACCCCTGCAGACAAGGTTGCAACACTCGTCATGATTCAGCAAACATATTGGTGTGCCGCGAGATCTGTTCAACACAGCATGGTTTGAGCAAGATAGTGGCCTGATACTGACAAATCCTCGCTCACTTAAGCAGGATGAGGCGGAGCTTGCCATCTTGCACTTTCTTGTCGACAGCCATGGTGTTGCGGAACTGGTCCACTGTCATGCTCTGCACAGCAAGTCAAGCACAACACTTCATAGCAATTGAGGTAATCAACGCTGCGACAACATTGTAAGCGCTGCAGTAACCCTGTACTCCCAACCGCGAGGGGCACGCACCGATGGCGGTGTCACGGGCAGCTTTGCCTTTTCATTGAGAGCCCGAATACGCTGCACCAACTCCGCATCAATCCACCCCAAACGGAGCGACATGTCTGCTGCCATAATTGTTCCCGCAGCAACCGCTTCTCCATGTAGCCAAGTACCGTATCCTACGTGGGATGACAGAGCAGGCAGGCCACAGGAACATTAGCAGGCTTGTGTGGTGGTGCACCAATGACAATCATCATTGGAGTCGGTCATAGAAAACGCCAACCTGTGCAAGTCTCGATGGCATGTCCGAATGTATGGCCCAAGTTGAGGGTCGCACGCAAGCCCCCCTCCTTCTCGTCAGCCGCAACCACTTCTGCCTTGTTGATGCATGACCGTTCAATGGCATATGTGAATGCCTGCACTCAAATTTAGGGCGGACACGCCCAGGCGTGTTATGAATGCCATCGCTCCAGGACGAAACCCATATCCATCGTTGCTGCATCCTAAACGCAAGGGACTTCAAGCAGCTTTGATACCTCAGGGTCGCGCTGCAGCAGTCGATCCATGTTCTGCTCCAACCACTCGAACAGCGCTGAGTCTCGGATCAGGCCGTACTTGATAATTTCTGAAGAGCGCAAACACAGTTGCGAAAGCGTTTTGCAAATGATTGAGGGTTAACATTGCTAACAGCCAGCAGGGCAGGGATACATGGTTGCATGAGGAAAGGGCAGCGTACCTGAAATCCCAGAGGCAAGTTCCCTGTCAGGAAGTGTGTTGAGGGTTTCAGTGTCTATGAGCACACAGCGGGGCTGATAGAAGGCACCAATCATGTTCTTTCCGAGGGGGTGATTCACGCCCGTCTTGCCTCCTACTGATGAGTCCACCTGCAAACCCACTTGCATGCAACGACTGAACATGTACTTGTTCCCACGGCGATATGAGGATGCCCAGCATGAAAGGTGGTGCCTTGCTAAGCCACCCTGCGTTTGTGACAATGTAATCAAGGCATAGCTGAGGTTGCCGCTCAAGCGAGCATCTCCGCGCTGCAGAATGAACTCGCACCTGTGACATGACTGTGGTGGGCACTTGAATGAAGTGCACCCCGCGTTGGTAGGCTGCCGCAGCAAAGCCAGTCATGTCACCCACAACGCCACCACCAAGGGCAACAAGTGTGGTGTTGCGGTCCAGCCTGGACATGCAGCGCAAACATTCCACACAATGGATACTAAATTCAGATTTTTGTTGGCATGCCACCGTGTACTCGCCCGTCTGCCAGCTGCATTCCCACCAACACCAACACCCCCACCAGCGGCAAGAAAGTGCTATGGAACCCTAGTCACCAGCTTTTGCACCACACACTGACCTGCACTGCAACGCCTTATCCCAAACCTTCTGCAACATTTCCAGGGTCTTGTGCTGCTCCCCATCCGGCAGGATCACAACTTCAGCCTTGATGCCGCCGCCTGTGATAGATTGCAAGCATCTGCACGCACAGCGGGAGTGGAGCTGGGCCTAAATAATTGAGGAAAACATGCAACTCGGTGCAACCAGCTGGTGGGGATCGGAGGCCGTGCTGCAGGGCCTGCAGTTAAGGCAAACCGTGGAAAGAGCTCAGATGATTCGCTGGGCTTTGAGTAGTGCAAAACACACCGGTCAAGGTAGAGCGGTGCAATGGTTTCGTTTGTCACAATGAGCGCTGTCTTTCCCGGGATATGCTTGCAAAGAAGTTCTCCCTGGTCCAACAGCCCCCGACCAATGTAGATAGGGTATGACCGGTCACCCAGGTCCACGTCCACCACCTTCAAGGCTGCAGGCTGTGAGGGTGCCGCCACCGCCAACACCTATACCGAACAAGCAGTCACATAAATATGCAGCATAGTTATCATGTTGCAGTTCGTCCACGTCCGGAATTTAATGTAAAGATAGTGGGACAAAGGCAAAACGCTCACTCGCAACGTCCGCCTGCGTGCGGCGGCAGCGGTAGCGGCGCTTGCCAAAAATGACTTGGTAGCCGCCCCGCTCTGTCTAGGTACCGCAAGAAAGCCGGACACACTGCTGCAGCGGAGCGCGGCGTCTACACTCGCGCGCGTGACACAGGAGGGCACAACCGCACACCGCATGCCGTTGCGCCAAGCGTACTCCGCTTTTTATATGGAAGCGCACAGGATAAATTTCGCATGGAAGAAGGGCCGAGCCGAGGCTGATCCTTCTGTCATCATGACAGCCTGGCGGCAGCATCCAGCAACTTGCATCCAGCTGCAGCTGTTGGGGCGGCATCCCAATGCGCCCATCTCCAAGCCAGCAATGCTGGTACACCTCTTTGCGCCCTGTAACCACAGTCCTGCAACTTTACACTATCTGACTAGCAAACCATGCTGTGTATCCGCTGCTTGTGCCTGCACCGGATCAAGTAGGGAATTTCGACTGATTGAGGCTGCTTGCCCCTGGCTTTTGATGGACTTGGTGTACCAATACATGTCCCATGTTGCGCTGGTGAGCTGACAAATGAACTTGTCAGATTACCACTCCAAAAAATCACTGTCCTCCTTGAGCTTGGACCCCAATTTCATCCCGCCACCACTACTAGGCTTCCGCAGGTTGCTGCTGCCACCAGCGAGGCTGCTGCCCGCTGCCCGAGCACCCACCGGCCGCCGTGCTGCAGACAGTGCAACAGATTGTGCTGTAGGGCGAGCTGCGGTTGTTCTGCTACGTCCTGCAACAAAAGCCGTCACGCCGCCATCCGTGTTGTCCCATCCCGGCCCTTCACCACCACTCTTCGGTGCTTCAGCTGCTTTCGCTGAGTGTAATGCAGCTGCAGGCCGGCTTGCTGTCATGCCTTTGCTGCTGGGCAGCCCTATTTTTGATAGCCGCTGCCGCGCCGCTTGTTCGTCTGCAAACATTGGTACGGTGAAATGTGCTTGACCAGCAGTTGCATTGGCCAACATCCTGAGGTGGGTGCATGACACGAGTGGTTCTTCGCCACGCCGCAGCAGCACACCACCTACCAGCCTCCAGGTCATCGGCTCCCATCATGTCCTCCAAAGCATCATCGTCCATATCTTCCCAGCCACCGCTACTGGCGGCTGGAGGTGCAGCTTGCGTGCCAACTGCCTTCAAAGATGCTGATGGTGCGGGCGCCGGTGGGAGGCTGCCAGCAGGGAGAGATGCCGCTGCCGCAGGCTGCATGCTCGCCGATTGTAACGTCGGTTTTGCTGCTGCTGCATCTGTCGCAGTGCTGCGACCCAGCCCAAGGTTGCTGACTGCCCAGCCCACGCTGTTCAGGAGGCTGCTGCCCCCATTGCTGCCAGGGGGGGCATTTGCATCCGAGCCTGCTCCTGCCTCGCCCTCCTGCATCGCCGCCGCCTTGCGCTCTAGCTTCCTGTGGTTTTGTTGCAGTTCCTTGGTGAATCGCTCCACACAAGCAAGCGCTGAGGTGCGCACCTCATGCACAGCATCGATGCAGAGCGGCCCCACGGCCGGAAGAACACGCGTGGCAGCATCCTCAGGGCTGTGGTATTGGGCCGTGGCCACAATGGCCTTAAGTCCAGCCACACGGGCCGGCGGGAAACCATCTCTCAGCGCACGGGTGAAGGCATTCAGCAGTACCTTTTTGCACGTGGCTTCTGCAAGGCATGTGCAGCTTGGGACATATGCAGACTTGGGATGTTCTCAGCAAGTGTTGCTGAGCAAAATGCATGGTTTCTCAGCACCTCACAAGCTGCCAACACAGCCACACACCTGACAAATGGCTTGCCAGGTTGCCCAGCAACACTGTGGTGTTTGCGCGAATGGAGGCCTCCTCGTCCACCTACAACAAAAGACACTGCCAGAATGTGCATGTAGATGGGGATGATGGATGTCTAGCTGCCTGTAGCCACCCCGCTCTTCTCACTGGAACACTTGCAAAGCAAAGCAGCACACATCATCTCGAACACCACTGGTGCCACAGCAAGGCAATGATAAAGCTCTACCCAAAATTTGCTGCAAGATTGCTGACAAACACCTGAAGCTTGGCCAGGTGCTTCAGCAGTGACTGATTCAGCGTCTTCTGGCTCAGCTTTGGTCCCAGCACTGCCATGGCTTTCAGCGTGAGCTCACGCAGGTAGGGATTGCCATCGCTGAAGCCAGATGCCACCTGATTGTATATCTGCACGCATTGGACCCAAGTGAAAGGCGGAGATCTGCTTCATCAACTTACACCGGGAATCCAAACTTTCTCGGAATTGCACTATCTCTGACAAGGTTTACCGGCCACATTCTCAGTTGAGCGTGGGGCACGAGAAATCACCCAGATGCATGCATCCATGCCTTGTGGCCCCCAGCACAAAACCATTGATAGCAGATCCGCCTCCATGGTGGGGACTCGATAAAGATGATGGCGGCACTGCACCTGCTCCTCTACGACTTTGTTTTGAAGGGAAGGCCCAAAAGTGGCAATGTTCTCCAACAGGCCACGACGAATGCCACGATCGCTGGAAGCAAACAGTTTCGTGAGGATAGGAACCACCTGCACACGCCAATCCAGCTGCACATTAGCTTCTGTCGGACCGACTGTGTGACAGATGGTGTGACAGTGGGATGCATTCTACACTGTATGGTGCATCAAGCATGCCACGACATCTGCGGCAGGCACAGACCTGCTTGGAATAGTCCTCCTCTGGGAGCGTCTTGCCAATTTCTAGCAGCGTCGTCAATGCAACCTGTATGCGGGCCCTGAGCAGTGGATGCGTCAATCGAGGCTACAGAACTATGTGCATTGAACTGAGGTCAACTCTGGCGAATGGGTTTGCGAATGGGTTTTGCCCACTCACCGGAGGCGCCCCCCCGAACTCAATGGCATTGGCCAGCATGGGCAGCAACTTGCGCTGGGCCACAAGGGTGGGAATGGATGGTAAAAGGCTCGGCAGCTTCTTAAAAAATAGGTCCTGCAGACAGCAAGCAAGTCACAGGAACGAGCAGCCATTTTGTTCTGCCAAATCATGCTGTTTCGGATGGTTGAATGCGGAATGTTCAAGCACGAGTAGCAGTGCAATGCCAGGCAAAGGCGGAGGAAAGTCAGGAACTGAGGAGGCGCCGTGCATCCCACCTTCTCCATGGCGTCCTTGATTGCAAGGTTTTCAAGGAAGCTGGTGGCATCTGATAGCCTGTTGCGCAGCACCCCCGCCTCCAGCAGCTGCCGCGGGTTCAAGCGCCGTGCTGGCTGTGAGGCCAGCAGACGCTGATAGTATTGCAGCAGTTCCTTGGGAATGCGCTCTACAGCAGGCATGAAAGGCGATAAGGTCATAGCTTCCATGCACCGGGCACTATGTGGGGGGAAGAGGTTGCTGTTTGCCCAACCCCGACTACCCAAATTTTCCCCGTTCCTCACCGGTGTTTCGGAGATCCTCTGTGCGAGATAGCGGGCTACCACTGTAGACCTCCTGCATGAGGCAGCCCAGGCCCCAGGCATCAACCCCCCAGGCAGGCCCGTCCTTGACTGCCTGCGCAGTTGAAGCCATATGTTCGAGTGGGAGTGACAACAGTGGGCAATGCCTGCACCACTTGCTTATGGTGGGACTGTGCTGCTCATCGATTACCTGCCAATCACCCTTGGCAACCTCTCCAGGCTTGTATTGCTGCGGCACAAGCCAGGCTGCAGCCGTGAGGGGCAAGTCGGACTGGCTGGCGAATTGGTGCTCAGACATCACATCAAAGCCGTGCAGCTTCCAATCCAGCGTCTGGGTCACCATCACTGCTGACATGCAGACAGCTCCATGGACCAAACCGCAGTCATTGGTCAAGAACGACAATGCACCAACCACCGCGCCCAACCCCACTGTCAGATATTGATTCAGGTCATCCACAGCTGCCATTGTTTGGCTGAGTACGACATCCAAGGGCGTGACTGGCTCAGTGACGAGGTAGATGACTGCCTCAGAGCGCTCCTCTACCTCTACCAGCTCCTTGAACGTTAGGATGTTGGGGTGCCGCAGCGTGCGCAGACGTTTTGCTGCGTTTCTTCCGGCCTCCAGCCGCTGGTCGCCCTTGCTTGTGGCGGCCAGGCGGAAGACTGACACTGCAGAGCCATCCGCTTTGCTGGTGCCACGGAAGTGCTTCCAGCCACAAAAAGCCGAGGAGCTGGGATATTCTTCGCCCAAATCGAAAGGTAGCGAGCTGCCGCCGCCTACAAGGGCTGTGAGGCGCGAGAACATGTTGCCGTCTGCAGGAGGCGGCGGGCGGAGTCAGAGGCGTAAAGTGCCACGGTTCAACGTAGCGTGTTGCGCGAGCTGGGGTGCTTCTGCACCCTGCGCTCGCATTCCCGGGCCGAGCTGAGGGAAAGGACCAGCAGGGTTTGCAAACGCAAGTGTCTTCCTGCTGCTCTTAGCACAAGGATACCTGCCCGATGGGATCACGGTGACCGTTTGAAAGTATTAGACCGTTCCAAGCAAATAGAGGCCTAGGTGGTTGGCCAGCCTGAAGCCCACGGTTGTTGGTTGCATGAGAACTAGTGTAGATGTGTGATCAGCAGTGTTGGGAACCGCGAGAAAAAGGCGAGAATGTTGGGAGCAAACTTGCCCAGGCGCGACCACACGAAGTGTACTGCAAGCGGCAACCAAAACCTGCTGCTAAGTCAGAAGGGCAGGATACGCAGGGAGTGCGAGTCCTGCATGTTTGACGAACCCCCTGCCTTGCGGGCTTGTAGTAAGGGCGTTTCCCGATCCACGGCGATTCGAACCCGCCTGGCAACCGCGCTATTGGCGGAACACCGTCAACGGACTTACTTTGGGCGTATGCCGTGCAAATTCTTGCCATAACACTTGGGGCTGGTTGACCAGAGCTGCGTGACAGCACCTGCAGTTCTGAGAGCGCGGAACAATAGCACTGACTGAAGCACCGGAGGTAAACTGTGCCTTAAAGCCAGCAATACGCTGTGCAGCCGGCCAACCTTGTCACCGCCATTGCTGCCGCTGTGGCCAAGTTTAATAAACTTTTGCGGCAGGCGTCCCGGTTGCGGACAGCAAGTCTTTTCGAGGCGGGTCCTCCATCCTTACACTCTGAGGCACAGCATGTCGTTGCCCAGCATATTAGAAAATGAGTTTCGCCAGCTTGCCGTGGATAGCCGAAGCAAGGAGGGGCTGGCTGGCTTCTTCTCCAGTGGGGCAGATCAGGTGGCAGTAAAAGATGCTGCAGAACGCGTGATTCTCAAGGTCAGGAGTTTTTCTGATAGCCCAGATGCGCTGGATCAGATTAAAGCGCACTATCAGGTGGGCACGTCTTCCCACACCCCTGCAGCAATTCCACCTGAATCTCCACTGTGTTCTCGATTCTTGCCATTGCAAAAGGCAACTGTCATTCGCTCCGGGATTGCATGCGTGCCGTTCAGCTGCCAACCCTTCCCTTTCTATCATGTGCAGGAGGTGCTGAAGCCCTTACAACTCAGCCTAGAGACCAAGAGCGACCGACTCAAGAGCCGCGCCCTGGCGATAACACAAAATCTTATCGCCAACCATGTGCTGCCCGCAGAGGCATGCGAAACAGTCATCGCAATGCTGGCGCGTGTGGACAAAAACGTGGATGAAAATGTGCAGCTGAAGATGCTGCAGACGGCTCTCACAGTCCTCCAGTCGTCGCTGCGGCCACGCACAGAGGCACAGATTGGGGCGGTGCTGGGTGTCTGCCTGCGACTCACCAACAAGAAGGGCCACAAAGATGCTGTGCTCACCACTGCAGCGGCTACTGTGCGTCAGGCAGTGGCCCTGGTGCTCAGCTATGTAGATGTTGAGGTTGAGCTGCAAGACCAGCAACTGACAACAAGCGGTGCTATTGAGGGGATTGATCAGGGTCAGTCATTGTTAACCATAGGCGGCGCTGCCTCGGCGGCACAGAAACTCGTCGAAGACTTGTGCAACATGGCTTCTGGTAAGTTGTGAGCATAAACAACGTACCTGCCCAGCAAATTCAGGTGCTGTGGCTGTACACCATGCTGCACTGGCAACCACCGCATACACCTGGCTGAGAACCCCTAAGGAAAACGTTTAATTTGAGAAGGACAGCTTTTCAAGGCCCATACCCTTTGACTGTGGCAAACTACAAGGCAGCTTTACCTTTGGTTGAATTGCAGGCGCACTGCCAGTCTGGCTCAACTCGCCCTCCCTGCCGCGCACGTTTGTTCTGGAGCTTCTAGACTTTGTGCTGACCAACTCTCCTGCAGTCTTCCGGCAGTTGCCACCCTTCCAAATTGTGGTGGCAACGCGCATGACGCAGTTCATTCAGGCGCAGCTGCAGGACCACTTGGATGCTGGGTCTGCGGGCGCTTCATTTGCCACAAGCAATTTTGCAACTTTCAAAGCGCTGCTGCGCCTGATGCGCACACTTCTCCGCAGCTTTTATCCGCTACTGGACAGCCGCAGCGGCACCCTGGTGCAGGCGCTCGTGGCAGGTGTGTTCAGAGGCTGGCATCATGCCCTCATATATGCTTGTCTGCAGATCTGCTTGGGATGGGCACCAGGCTCTTCATTTGTGGCTCAGTCTACAGCAACACACACACTATGTCCCGTCTGCTGCAGGATTGGCCCCTCGGTACCCCATGTACCAACGCATAGCACTCATGCAGCTTGTTCGCCAGCTGCTTTCCGATCCGCCACTCACCTACCACCTATTTGCATTCTATGACCTGTCAGCGGAGCGCCGGCTTGATGCGGTGCAGGTAACGCTTATTGTTATGTTGGGGTGTGATCCCCTGTGCATGTGGGTGTGTATACTGGTTCCATGCAGTGCTTTGTCAAGTGTTGAAATCTGTGAACTGTGCTGGGCATGCTTCTGTGCAACCCTACAGGCGCTGTGTTTGGCCGCTGGGGATGTGGTGGATGCCACACTGAAGTCACTGAACAAAGATCCAGAGGATGACCCGCCCCTGGACGTCATAGCTGGATTGTATAGTGACAGGACAGCAGGTGCCATGTGTTCAATGTGTTACTAAAACCTATGTGGCTTTGTACAGATGGTCTGCAGCTATTGGCCCTCCAAGCAGCAGCTAGCTGTCCTTCCCGGCTGTATGCAGGCAAGGATTGGGGCATGGACACAGATTTTGAGTCAGCGTCACAGCAGGCACAGCGTGGATACCTCAGCATGCTAGCAATTGACTCTTTGCTGTCCTACATGGTCAGTGTGGAAAAGCTCGCTGACTTGGCAGTAGACCAACGCGGTGTGGTGCCAGCTGCGCTGAGCAAGGGTGTTGGCTCAGGTAGGCAAAGAGGTTGCCTTGGAGGCATGATATGAGGTAATGAGCTTCCCTGTTGGAAAAGGCCAACCAACTTCTTATGTGCTGGTTCAGTGCTTATGCAGCTTCCCGCCTCCATCAACTCCCTGTTTCCTTTCAACCTGCAGTTGATCGCATCGAAATCGATGTTGTCAAAGCAATGGTGGAAAGGACGTGGCGCGGCATGCTTGCAGCAGTCAGCCAGTTATTGCTGCGATCGTCTCGCGAGGAGATCGTGCTTCAGCTGCTCAAGGTGGCCTCTTTGCTCTATGAACTCTATGCGATGTAATGCACGGAGCATTACTGCATTCTCCTTTCCTTCCGTGGGGCTGGCATTTACCGTTGTTGCATGCGCCATGTGGCATGCAGGGCTACCAAACGTTCACACAGGCCTGCGGCAACTTGCCTCTGCTGGAACCTCGAGACGCTTTTCTGGCCAGCTTATGCGAGTTCGCCCTGGCCTGCCCGGCAGAGCCCACAGCTGGGGAGCTAGAGACCAGCCCACGCAAATTAGCTTCGCAATCTCATGCTGCTGACAAGCTGGCAAGCCCACGGAGTGGCTTGGCTGCTGCTGGCGAGGCAGCCGAAGCTGGGTTGGTTTTGGCACCCCGAAACGTGCAATCCATGCGTACGCTGTTCAACATTGCGCATCGATTGAGCAACGTGCTGGGCCCCGCCTGGTCTCTAGTTTTGGAGACAATGAACACGCTGGACAAAATATTGAATTCACCACGTACCACCACTCAGGTGATGGGGGTGCATGCAGGTGGGCGCGGGGGGAGTACGGCGGTCGGGGTTGAAGGTAAATGTGTTGAAGCCTGATTCTTGTATTCGTAATGACTGTGTTTCCTGCTTTGCCTTGTAAAATCGTTTTGAAGCTTCTGCTGCTGGTGATATTGCTTCCTGCCATGCAGGAGGTATCGGCGCAAAGTGGCGAACATGTTATGTCAAGTGACCTGGCCATCCTTGGTGCAGCTGCGTCTCAGCTGTTTGAGTGCACACGCGACATGAGCCGGGAAGCAGTTGTCAGCTTATTAGCCGGGCTGCGAGATGTCAGTATGCACAACATTCCTAGTTCCAGCACTGCGGTGGGGCAGACCCCCAAGTTATTCGCCCTCAATCGCATGGTAGAAGTCTTGCTGTTCAACATTTCCCGCATTTACGATCTATGGGCTATCTTTCTTAGGTGATGCAGTACTGGCTTGACTACTTTACTGCTTAGCTGGCTCCAGCACTGCTCAACAATATTGCTTTATGCCATATTTGTGGCAACACCAGATGCATGCACCGTTGTTTACCTTGGGACACGGGTTCATTTTTGTATCGGGGCTGGCTTTTTTTGTCTGCCCCGGCCGCCTTTGCTGCCATACATGTGCCTGCACCTTTATTGCCCTAACTTGCAGCCACGTTCTGGAGGTGATGAACGATGCCAGGCCACCAGTGCGCGGGGCTGCTATTGAAGCGTTAGGACGTGCCATCACCGGTGCATTAGGCAGCCTGCAGCTCTCCGCAGCTGTGCCCGCCAGCGGGTTAGCGGAACACGAGCAGGGGCAGCAGTCTGTTAGCGATAGCACAGGGGGCGTGGAGCACATGCTACTGGTGGCTCTAGAAGCGCTGTACAATGCCGACACTGAGCGAGACGTTCGCTCCGGTGTGCTGCGCGTGCTAATTAGTGTGTTGCAGGTAAGAGCCATGCAATCCGGCCTGCATGTGTGGACGGACCTGACTGCATTCTACCAACTTTATCAATATCCAGCCTAATATCATGCCAGCCCTGCTGCCTGCCTTGATTTGTTGGCAACAGACCCTGCCGTCGCTGCTTGTGGTTGTTTGATGCGTGTGGTTGACGTCCTGCTCGTGCGCTTGGCTGCTTGTAGCGCCATGGCGAGAGGCTCACCGATGGTTGGACACCTGTCTTCCGGCTTCTGGCAGCAGTGCCTGCAACAGGCGAGGCTGAGGCCATAGACCTGGCCTTCCAGAGCGTGCAGCTCACGTGTGGTGACTACATGGCGGCGATGCCCTTTGCCCGCCTGAAACGCTGTGTGGAAGTAGCTGTGCTGTACAGCAGTCAGCAAGCAGACGTAAACGTCAGCCTTACTACCATCAGCTTGCTCTGGAATGCTGCCGACCTGTTTGGTAAATCTGCTGGGATGCCCACAAATTGTGCTTGCCCTGAGGATGGCAGCACAGCTTTAGATGTAGCAACGTCAACGGCAGCTCTGGCAGACGATGCGTCAGATACCGAGGTTGAGGCGGCAGTGGCATTACTGCCACAGGACGTGTGCATGGCAGAAGACAGCGAGAGTGAGGAAGCAGTCAGTCCCAACAGCAAGCGCAATCGCCTGGCTGCCAGTTTGTCTGCAGCCCAAATCGAGGAGCTGCTACAAATGGTCTTCCTAGCCCTGCAGGTATGATGGTGACTGCACAGTTGTCCCGGAAATGCTGTCATGGATCCGTGACTTGCTGCACTGCCTTGAAATCCCATGCACACCTGGTGCAGGGTGTCAGCCAGGATGCCCGCCCAGAGGTTCGCAACAGTGGTGTGCGCACGCTATTTGCCGTAGTGGTGAACCAGGGTCCTCGTCTGTCACGCGCACTGTGGGAACAGTGTCTTTGGGAGATGCTGTTTCCGCTCCTACGCCATGCCTACCTCATGTCAGCCACCGCAAGCAAAGATGAGGTATGCAATCACCGTGCCTAATGTCTGATCCGATCCAAATCACATTGGTGCCCGGGGG
>JAAMXP010001835.1:0-27923 GCA_019693395.1 Ettlia oleoabundans | reverse complement strand
TCGTTGCACTTTACTTGTAGTTCTTGCTTTGCATTATATTTGTATTCCTTACCTTGCACTTTATGTGTATTACAATCACAGGCTGCATCTGTGCTGCTGGGCCAGTCTCGCGGGAAGGAAGTTCGAGTGATGATGCACCATTCCCGCAACTCGGAGCAGAAACAATGGGACGAAACCGTTGTGATTGCTCTCAGCGGCATGGCACGCCTCCTTCGTGCGCATCTCCCTGCCATTGTGGGCAAGAATGAGCGTGTGGCAGGCAAGCTTTCTGTTGTTGCCAGACCATATCCAGTGGGGAGTTGCTGTCTGCATCTGTGCTTGCCCTGGTGTGTGTGGTTGGTGCCTTTGATTTGTTTCTGGTTGCAACGTAACTCGGGCTTTGCCTGGTCTGCCAATCAAAAGTGCACACAAACATGTGTCTGTTTCAAACCCTGCCTGCTGTTTGCAGCGGGATGGGAAGAAATGATGGTGGTCGTGGAGTCCAGCATGGCGGGTGGGCGCAAAGAAGTGGCGCTGGCTGCGTTACAACTGATGTCGGCAGTGCTTCAGGCGCATGGCAGCATCACCAACATCGTTTCTGCCACCATGTGGAAGCGTGCTATCCGTGCCTTGGGGGTCGGCATGGAGGCTGCCACAAGCCCGGCGTGTATGGTACCCCTGCCGGTATGTCATGGTGCCGGGTATGTTTTTGGTTGGTTGTTCAGGGCCCTTCCTCTTTCACTCTTGAGCGTAGATGAGTATTCTGAGAAGTTAGGTATATATACTGCAAACTGGGGTAGAGTCATGTCATTTCAAGCTGGTTTATGAGATACACATAGTAATTTTTAAATTCTATGCTGTCGCAGGCCCGCATCGAGCTGCTTGCCCTGGTGGGGCGGCTCTACAGTTCCCTGCGGTCCCGGTTTGATGTTGAGGATACTGCACAGGTGTTTGCATGGTTGGAGAAAGCATGCCGAAACCCTTGGTCAGGTGAATCACTCCTCCACTTGCCGACTCGATCATGTTAGTTCTTAATCATCAATAGCAGATCGTACAACATTACATCGCTCAGACATGTAAAGCATGTTAAAACTGACTGCATAATGTCCATCTCCATCATTATAATAACACAAGACTTTACTGTGCTGCAGATGATGATGCTGCCAACAGCGCCCAAGTGGTGATGGGCATGCCGCCGGTGCAGAAAGCTGCCCTGGCCTTGCTACCCAAGCTGGCACCAACACATTTGCCACAGCTGTACCCAGAGTACATCTACAGCATAGTGCGCCTGTTGCGACCAGAGCATGTGATTGAACAGTGGGAGGAGCAGCAGCGGGAGGCTTTGGAAATGCCGCCAGTTGCCACCCAACAGCACATGGCTACGCCGGATGAGCCAGCAGCAAGGCAAGCAGCAGGTTCCCTGCCGCCAGATGCCGGGGTTGCCACCAGCCTCACCAATGGCGCTGCTAGCCAGACCCTCGGCAGCGTCACTGTCAAGCAGCCACCTGGTCAGGTGGCGCAGGCCAAATTCGCGCTTACATCTGCGTTCTTAGAAAAAGTGCGAATACAACGGATGGTGGTGAGCGGGAGCATAAATAATCAGCAAGGCATCGGACGCCGCTGAATATGTTGATGACGCATCCAGTTGTTCTTTACTCTGTGCGCAGGTCATTGAGCAGCTAGTGGCAGCCTACAAGGCTGCTCCTCTGGTTGTTCGAGGGGTTACCTTTGCATCGGTTGTTGGTGGACTGGGGCGGTGCATGGAGGTGAACTATTATGCAGTTTGTGCGTACCTTGCAAGTGTTGGTTCGACCCTGGCGCATACAGGCTGTAGACAAGACTTTGAGCTCTAAGCTTTGCTAACTGATACGACCTGCCCATTGACCTGCTTGTACTCTATGCAGGTCCGATACATCGTGTACAACGAAAACCTGTGGCGTGTTGCTGCCCAAGCCTTCAATGTAGCTGTACCAGCAGGGTTGCCTGCCTTGGCATCCCCGGCGCATGCCAATGAGGACTTGGCGCCCAGTTGGGAGGCGCTTGCTGATGCACTGGAAACATTTCTGCTGGGCGCCAACACACTGGTTTTTGCAGCCCAGCCTGACAGTCAGTCAGGTGCCTTGCAGGCACCGGAGTCGGCTAAGCCTGCTGTCAACAGCACCTTGCCTCTTCTTCATACCGGGGCGAGGCGTTCGAGCAGTAAAAACAAAGACGCGAGCAGCAGCAGCACACAGCAGCTTGAGCATGATGTAGTGGCTGGCTCCGCCCTAAGTGCTCCAGCTGTGCAGCCAGCAGCATTGGTCGGGGCTGCAACACCTGCGCCGCTCAACCCCCAGCAGGCCCGGCAAGATGCGGAGCTAGAAGTCGCTGTGTTGGACTGCTTGGCAGATGCCGTGCTTACACAGTGTGTATCAGCGCCGGCAGACATGAAACATCGCCTCATATCGATCGTGGACAATGGTGCCTCACGCTCTAAGGAGTTGAATGTGCCTCAGGTACAGAACAGAGGCTGATGTTGGTGTCAGTTGCATGCAATCCAGTCTTTGACCTATCACTGCAATATACATGTAGCCGGAAGACGTTGCAATGGGAGGGAGAAGGCTTGTGCTGGTGCTGGAAAACACAGTATGTTGCCACATCTACTTCTGCTTCTCTTTGCCCGTGTGCAGGCCACTACAAGCAGCAATTTCGCACATGTCTGCATTCGGAAGATGTATGTGCTATGCTCACGTGGCGGCAGTGGCACAGCTGACCCCGACGGTTGCCTTCTGGAGGTATCCTGCTTGGCGCTGCCAATGTTCTTGGCGAGATGTGATATGGTGCTGCGCACATATGCAGAAGACCAGGCACGCGCGATTACTGCCACACAGAGCACAAGGTGAAGCTTAGGGCCTTCCAGGTTTTCAAGCCAACTGGTTCCAGTTAAAGACTCAGGGGCAGCCAGCAGGATGGGTCAGTTGTTTGGAACCTGCAACTTCAGGCGCACTACCACAGATGCACGCTAGCCCTCACTTCGAGATACTGCCTGCCTGCTACACACCATGCCCCTCTTTGCAAATGGGAAGCCTTCAGTTTTGCCAACTGTCCCAACCGTGATATGATCTTACAGTGGGTCGGAAGGCCGTTCCCGACTGGACGAGGTGCTGTGCATTTTGGAGGTGCTGGCCAGCATGACGCTGGCGCCAGAGGTAGCGGATGCAGCCATGCCACCTTTGGAGTTCCTCACCCAGGTATGTGGAGGCCAATGAAGGCCCACTTCCGGCTGACAACTCCTACATTGTGTTTTTTCTGTGCATTTTTGATTTGCTCGCATGTTTGAGAAGCTGCTGTACTTTTATAGGAGAACCTCACGCTTTGATGCGCCTGTCCTGAGCATTTGCAGATGGTCGCCAATCTGCGCACGCGCCCAGAGCTGCATGCGCGTGGCCGCGAGCGCACCCACCTGCTCCTGCTGTACAGCGTGCTGTGCGGCTGCATCACTTGCAAGGAGTCACGGGTCCGTGAAATGACGAAAGACATCCTGCTGCTGGCTGGAGCCGAACTCGGCCTGCACGCCTGCTGTGCAGCACCAGTCGGTGGCACGGCGGCCAGCCGACGCAGCAGCAGCGCGGCTCGCGAGGCCGGCGTATACGAATGAGGCGCATTGCTGCTTCGCGCCAATTTAGTTACTGTAAATTCCTTCCCTGGCCGAACCAGCACTTCTGAAGGCACTTGTAGTGCATGTACCTCTCATCCGGTGTTTGGGCAGTATGCACGCACACATTGTACGTGCGGCTGGATTCGTTCGTCAACTAGTATTCAACCAACGCTCTGGACATATCTTGTGACTTGGCGAGCTTGCACATCAATGTCAAGCGTGTCGGTGTCTGCACGCCCCGTTGGTTGGAGGCGAGGCTGTGCGGGCAGTAAAACACGTGCCGCTCGCCGGACGCTACCCCCACAAGCTTCGTCTACCGCCCCGCTGTTGGAGGTACATGACCTGCATGCAAAAATAGCGGCCACCGACCAGGAAATACTTCGTGGTGTCAGCTTGAAAGTTCAAGAGGGGGAGGTGCACGCCATCATGGGCAAGAACGGTTCTGGCAAGAGCACGCTGTCCAAGGTGAGGGGCGGGCAAAAGCAACCCATCGCAGCAGTGGCCTGCTTTTCGCAAGTGAAAAAGGCAGGTGGAGGACCGTCTTTCGTGTAGCAATCGCGATTGTGCCATTTGTGCAGATTTACAACCAAGATGCAAGGGTCTGTGTCACCACTCCTGTGCTGCCCCCTTGCAATCATCGCCATGAAGTCGCCCTGCTGCCCTTTCGCAGGTCCTTGTGGGGCACCCTGACTATGAGGTAACCAGTGGATCGGCAACATACAAGGGTCAAGATCTATTTGAGATGGAGCCAGAGCAGCGGTCGCACATGGGCCTTTTCCTCAGGTGTGCAAGGCCCTGCCCGTTTAACAGTACACCACGCCATCCGGGGGTTCATTGGTGCACACTGCCTTTCAGGAAATGATCGCAATGACTGCCTCTTGTCTATGCAGTTTTCAAAGCCCTGTGGAAATCCCAGGCGTGAGCAACATTGATTTTTTGCGCATCGCCACGAATGCGCGCCGTAGTGCTAAGGGCGAGTCGGAGTTGGATCCGCTGGAATTTTATGCCCATGTAATGCCTAAGGTAAGCATGTTGCGATAGCACGTCATTTGTCAACAGCATGTATGCGTCATGTGGCAGTACAGCTGATGGAAGCGCCGCACTTGTTGGAGTGGAAACCAGCATGCCAGAAAGATGTGATGTATGAGGATCAGGGGGCGTATGGCTGAGGGCTTCCCCTACCGTGAAGTCGCGTAGCCAGCATTTACATGCCTTGACTTTCACTGTGGTTGTTTCTTTGCAGCTGGAGGCTCTTAACATGGACCCAGCATTCCTCAACCGCAACGTCAATGAAGGCTTTTCTGGTCTGTGGCTATTCTGACAACCAGCAGATATATCAACTTCAGCTGTAGATGCAGTGTTCAGTGGCTCCAGTAACGGGGTTCGTCGTGCGAATTTTGCAGGTGGTGAGAAGAAGCGGAATGAGATTTTGCAGCTGGCTTGCCTGGAGGCAGACATGGCCATCCTTGATGAAATTGACTCGGGTGTGCGCTGTCTGCACTACAACCAGTTCAAGGAAGGGGTTAAGCGTGCTATTTCCCATGCGGCCTGAAGGAGACGTACTGCTGGTTGCTTTTTTCCATCAAGGGAAGATTAGTACTGAAGCTGATGCGGCCAAACCAGCATGACAAAGAGAACGGTCTCACATCATGCGTGTCGAGCGCCTCCAACGTGAGGCAATTTTCTCCACATCATTGCATGATTGCAGGCCTGGACATTGATGCCCTGCGGGACGTGTCCAAGGCAGTGAATGGACTGAAGGCTCAGCGGCCAAACATGGGCATCCTGATGGTCACTCACTACAAGGCATGCCCACCACTGCACATTTAAAGATGCCGCTGGTGGTTCTTGCTTACTGTTCAATGCTCAACGATTGCTGTGATTGATAGCCTGATGTTTTCTACCTCCCCACCCTTGCTGCAGCGGCTGCTGGACTACATTCGGCCAGACCAGGTTCATATCATGCAGGAGGGGCGCATTGTGATGACTGGTGATATGGGGTTGGTGGACAAGCTGGAACTAGAAGGGTACAGCGTTCTGCGTTCATGAGGGGATGGCTGCATGTCAATTCCATACGGTTAAATACTTGCTTGCTGTTCCAAAAACTTGATGCTCTATTTTGCTTGCCCGTCCCTTTGCTGCGCTGTGTTCCCCCTGACGACCTCACTGTACTTCAACCGAAAATATAATTACGTCGCTGTAATAGCTGTCACACATTTATGGCAAGGGTCGGCACACCAAAACAACGACGCAGAAATTGACGAGGAACAGGTACTGCCCAGGTAAATTGGATTATATTTCCAACAGTTGCTAATCAATCATCGCCTGACGCCCCTGCCTCTACGTTGCACCACTTGAAAACCATCTTCATCCACAATAGGGCCAGGCTGCTGCTGCTGCTGCTGCTGCTGCTGCTGCATGGGTGCTGGAGCTTCACTAGCAGCCATATCCATGTCTTCGCCACCCTGGAGCAGAAGAGTGCAAATTTGGGACACTGAGCGCATCCTCCACAAAATGGAATGGGGACATTAGCACAGACTGCTTCCTCCCCCTGTTTGCTGCCTACCTCTGCGTCCATCGATTCTCCATCCCCGCTGCATTCGTCATCATCATCTGAGCTGCTTTCCTCGTCAGCCTCGGGCAGCCCATTGGGCGCTCGCTGGCTAGCTGCTGCCGCTTGGGAGACAGTGCCCGCTGCTGCAGCCGCCCTCATTTGCTGCAAATAGGAAAAGTCTCCCAATGCCACTTGGTTGTGCATGTTAACCAAGAGGCGTGCAACCTGCAGCATGAACTATTTCTGAGGAGGAATATCAGGTGCATTCCGCCTTTCCTTTTTATGATATGCACGCGGGGAAGTGAAGTGCGGAGCACAAGGCTGCTGCAACACGCCAGGGTGCTGCTTACCTGGTATGGACTGTCATCCTCGGCCTGGATGTTGAAATCAAGCTGCAGGGCGTCATCCAGCATATCTTGCAAATCGCATATTTCATGGTCTGCAGCAATTCGGGTTGCCAGTGCTACTCATTCGGCCGGACGTGGGGCCGCCTCTGGCAGTGCACGGTGTTGCGCAGCGGCATGCGTGCACATGCGGTGTAGTTGCCCGCACCTTTCGTGCTGTAGAACCAGCCTATGACATCCTGCAGCAGCTCCTGGGCCTTTTGCGCGCTTTTGGGTCCACCCCACTCGTTCTGGACGCCCAGCTGCAGCGCAACCCATCTGTGAAAAACGAGGCCCACGCCTTCTTCGAAAACAGGCCTGTGCTGTGCGGGCATTTCCACCCTACGCTGGCCGCCGCCCACCAACAAACTGTTGCGCAAAATCATCCCCTGTGCCGCCATTGTAGGCAGCCTAAATCCTAATCGTCTCCTGCACCAAGTGCATACATCAATTCACATTTCTAGGAGCATTCGTGACACCACGTCAGCTGGCAGCAGGGGAGCACAGCAGGTTGTTTCTGGGCGGCCTTGTTTACGCAAATAACAGTGGTCCCAATCGTCCGTTGCGCAGCGCAGGGCGTAATATCGTTGCGGCAGACGACGGCAATCACGAGCCTTACAGGTTCCTAACTGCGCCGTTTGCGGGGCCCGCTGGGGCACATGGACGCAATTACCTCAAGTGTAACCAGCGCGACGCCGAGATGGGGCCAAAAGAGCTCGATTGGTTGTCGAGTTGGCATTTGGGTTGACCAATTGTGTCGGGGGGCTGACGAGCGTCTACTCTTTCAACCCGCCCACAGGACCCCGCACAATTCCGGCTAGTACTTCAGCCTCAGCAGTTCGACCATGGCTTCGCCGCGCCCCTCGGCACAGGCTGTGCGCCCGGTGACGGCACGCACATGGCAGGCACTTGCTGTCACGCCGCAAACACCTGAAGATGCCATCTCACGCCGAGGTGGGAAGTAGTTGGTGATCTTGGGCCCTGATCAATGTGGCTGGTTTGTCTTCAAATCTCGTAGGGATGTGGGCACTGCACCACAGGGTCAATTTTGATATCAGGCACTCCCAGCACCCTTGCCCCGCATGAGTTGCGCGCAGTGTCTGTCTACAACAATGATCTGTACCACAACAGCGCGAACGATGCATCTTCTCACATCCGTACCCGCCCGGCCTCGCCGCTCAGCCAGCCAACGTCGGCTCGGCCCGGCACCCCGGACCCCAAGTCTGCCGAGCGCCTGCAGCAGCAGCGCATCTCTACACCCAGCCGTCTGGCTGCTTCAGAACGGGCCAACAGTGGAGGTTCTGCTGGCAGCACGGGCAGCAGCAGCAGCAGCAGTCCAGCGCCACAACAGCGCGGTCAGCTGCAGCAGGGCACTAATGAGCGGCCTGGCACAGCGCCGGTTGTAGGCACCTATTCGCCCTTCCGCACCAGTGCCATTGGCGTTTCATTGCTAGCCCAGCAGCCCCAGGTGCAGCAACAGCACCTGCAAAACCAAGGGCAAAGGACCCCGCCCCGCCCCACCACCGCAGCAACCGGCAACCTGGCATTTGAGTCACCCATGGTCCGCCAGCAGGTGCTCCGCAGCTTTTCAGGAGCAGTGCCGATGGAAAGCAGCAGCGGCAACAGTGGTTTGATTTCGGCCACCACATGTCAGGGTCCAATGCAGGACAGGCCGGGTAAGGGAACCCCTGCGCCTACCGGAGGCACCCGGCCCTCCACACCCAGCTTCCAGCCCATTGCTCTCCACGCACGACCTGCCACCGCCTTGGCAGGCCCATCCCCACCAACGGTTGGTGGATTCTCAATCAAGGCGACCTATAATGGAGCAGACAGTCCAGCCCGGTTGATGCCAACAGCAACACCACCTGAGGGAGTGTCGGACGGTTTCATAGGAGCTTACCCACAGCCGCCCTCAACAGCTCCTGCAAAAGCCAGCTTGCAGGGGCCGGCGGCAGCGATGCAGCAGCAGAATGGTAGCTTGGCCAGCTTTGGCATCTCCGCTGCTGCGTTTGTGGCACCTGCACCCAAAACTACCGCGACCAAAGCGCCTCGGGCAGCCACAATAGGAGCAGCACAAGAAGGCAATACTGCACTGCAAGCGCCAACATACACCAATCTTGTTGCAAAAGCAAGCTTGAGCAGCAAAGCTGATCTTCGGTGCGTGGGCAAAGCTGGCAACCAGGGCGTTGCCCATGCTTTGTGGATGACATCTGCACAAGAGAAAGCAAAAGGGTTGTGTCGCCAACTAGCGTTGCAGCTGACATCTGCCTCCCGTTGCTGCTTGCAGGCGCTTCTTGCTTGCGCCTGGCCCTGCCGACAAGCCCTTGTGCTGCAAGATTGTGCGCAGCTGCGGCGGTCTGCTAAAGGGCACACCTCAATACACGTTGCTATTGGAACAGGAGGGCAGCAAGACCGGCGTGTTCCTGGTCGCGGCTCGTAAGCGCAACGGCGGACCCGGCGGAACATCCTACCTCCTCTCCGTGAGGCAGCTGCTGTGACCTGCCTAAGCCATGTCGCAGGCTCACCATCATGACACAGATTCCGCAGGTGGCTGGACCGCACAGATATCCCATCAACCCCCGTGATGCACATGTGTTTTGTCATGCCACGCAGGTTGATCAGCATGACATTTCACGGCACAGTGCCAGCTATGTGGGCAAGCTGCGTGCCAACTTTCTGGGTACCGAGTTTGTGTGTTACGATGCTGGCAGCAAGACACATACGGGTGAGCGTGTCGGCCTGCAGAGACCCACATTATGACAGGGGGTGTGTCCAATGTGCATTTGTCACCAAACTGAGTCTGATTCCACTTCTTGCACAGGTGGCACTACGCGCTGCGAGCTGGGAGCTGCTCTTTACCAGACCAACGTCTTGGGGACCAAGGGACCCCGCAAAATGACAGTTCTCATCCCCAAGCTGGAGCCTGATGGGCAGCAACCTCTAGCACTGTGCTCAAAAGGCAGCGAGCATGACACGCTGTTGGGACAGTGAGTGGCCTAGAGCGGGTGGGAGTCAACCACTAGGCCAGCAGCACACAGTATCCCCCCAGCATCAGCCAACCAATGTGGCCTGAGCTGGCATCCCCGCATTACCTCGTCCTTCCTGCTGATCTGAGCGCAGATACAAGTCGTACAACCCGTCTTCCTGTGTGGTACTGCGCAACAAGCCTCCCCGCTGGAACCAGTCAATGGGCGCGTACTGCCTTAACTTCGGCGGTCGCGTCACCCAAGCCTCAGTGAAAAATTTCCAGCTGGTGTCTGTGGACAACATGGTGAGTGTTGGTTTTGAGGGCATGACAATGGGTCCCCGGAGCATTTACTTCCTGTCACCTGGCGCTCTTCACTCGATGCATGCGCAGGAGCGCACTATTCTACAGTTTGGCAAGGTGGCCGACGATGTCTTCACCATGGATTACAGCTACCCCATGACGGCTTTGCAGGTATGCACAAGTTCAGCACCTGCCTACTGCCTGCTATGCACAGCCATGGCTATACACAGCAACTTTGCATTGTGCCCAGTCCCACCCCGCACCCCCACGCCATTCCAGGTATCTAACATGGCCCTCCACCGCAACACATGCCCATGTTTGCCTGCAGGCCTTTGGCATCTGCCTTTCTAGCTTTGCTTCGAAGCTTGCCTGTGAATGAGGCTTGAGACGGTGTTTGAAATTGGAAATGCAATCAATCAGTGCACGCGTGCTGAAGTCCCTTCTATGTAGACATGATGAAAGCAGTCCAGCTTAAGCTCTGAATTCAGGGTCGCCATCTCCATGCTCAGTGCTCAGGGCAGCCTAGCTTGCTCACTTGTGTTGAGAAAATAACCAGGTTAGGTGCTATTATGCCATGTCACAGCACACCATTACAACCTCAGCTTTTGACCTTTCAGCGAGTGCTATGGTACTGCCAGTGCAACAGTTTGACACAAAATCAGGAAGAATCAAATGTGTAGCAAGGAACAAGGGAAGTGAGAGGCAGTCACAAAAAGAGACTACTTGTGCGTTCATGAGCGTTTCTTTCAAGGGGACACTAAAAGGGGACACTGATGAGCAAGTGGACAGGCTAGCTGTTTACGAGAGTAGACCCTGAGCCTTGGCCTCGGCTGCAGCACGTTCGGCTTTCCGCCTTGCCTCAAGCTCCTCTGGAGTCATCAACGTGCCAAATAAGTGGTCCACAAAGGTAAAATAATGGCCATAATTATAGTTGTAGAGGACATGATGGATGGTGTGGTAGCCTGCCCCCATCACAGGAGGAATCTGCAGCAAAAGGCTTGGGTAATGTAAGTAAGTAATCGGGGGGAGTGTATGTTCGAGCACATGTGTGGTGGTGGTGCATGTGCCCACGCGCGTGGGCACGGCTGGAGGCTTGAATGGTGGGTGGGAGTGGGGGTGGGGGGTGAGGGGGCAGGCGCGGTGCATGCACAGTCTCGCACGCCCCTGGCTGCCGCCACATCGCAGTGCGTCACCTTAGCATGCAAATTGTCGTGGATATTCGTCGTCCAGATTGATGTGAAGAAGAGGAGCAACTCGTGGGTGAGGAAATGCATCGGCACATAGAATAGCGTCCAGGAATAGGGTAGTGCCTACAATCGGATTGCAGATGACATAGCGAGGCTAGCTGACAGGCACATTTCCTCCCACGCGCCCTAATGTGCCAGCAGATGCTTCGCCCATGTGCTTTACTCAGCAGCAGCCATACATGCAGTGCCAGAAATAAACGCACGAATGATGCATGCTTCAGATGCGGGACAAACGCATGGCAATCGACAGAGGTTTGCTCCCTGGACAAATACCTGCATGATGCCATCAATGGGGTGGAATGCCAGACCCGCAAAAGGGCTCATCTGGTCGCCCTTGTTGTACTTGTGGTGGATGATGTGCAGCCATCTGCACCAAGATCAAGGACGTGTTCATGAGTGCATGAGTAGCGATTGGTGAAACTGCGTGCATGTGCCTGAATGCAAAAGCGAGTGTCTTCTTTGACTGCATGCTGGAGTTGTGCATGCAAGCCAAGCATGCCACACAATCAGCATAAGGCCAGTGCATACCTGTAACCAACGCCATTATGCAGCAAACGGTGCTGCCAGTACACAAAGAATTCCACGGATGTCATGTAGAGCACAAAATACAGCACATACCGTGCCAGGCCAACATCACCCACTCTGCAAAAGTAGGGAGCGAGTGTTGGTGCTCGTCAAAATTGAATGGTCATATACAAATGGAACATCTACTTCGACCACCTTCTGTACAAGAGGCATGCATGTCTTCAGGGCATTCTTCCGAGCTATTTCAAGGCAAGTTTTCTATGCAAACAGGCGAAGAGCTGTGACCTGGCGTAAGCAAGCGTCCAGCCCTGTTCCACGCAATACTCTGTGAGAGTGGGCAGGATGGCATACAGGGGCATGCCCCGAAGAGAGACCTGCACACCAGCAGGAGCGGGAGTGAGCAGCACCTTAGAGGCTTCAGCGGAAGAGGCAGCTTGATGCTGGCAACAGTCACATGGCATGCCATTGGTACCTTAATTTGCTCCCAAATGTCCTTGAAAACCGGGATCTCGCCCGGTTTGAACAACTTATCGCCTGCATGCAGCAGTCGTCCCGGCGTCAAGAACGGTTGCCGGTATGTTTGCATGCACAAACATATGCTGCAGGCCGTAGCAACGTCCCCCAGAATCATGATAGCATGCTGCCTTGGCGCACCGAAGGCAAAGTAGGTGTAGTAGGCCCACATAGCACCAACGCCAAAGTAAAGCGCCATGCAAAGGACCCAGCAGCGGAACCAAGTCTGCAACAAGTTTAGGAGGGGGTGAGCACGGCCATGCACCATGCCAGTTGCTGACGAAGATGCAAACGTTCCGGGCAGGATGTTAGCTTAAAGATTCAGCTGAGAGGCTGGGTAAGTGACGCCGCTCGAGTAGGCTGCCGCTGCGCTGGTCTGGCTACATGACTGGCGGCAGCTGCTTGTGCGCTGCAGCAACCCACCTGGACGACCCTGGGCATCCTAGCAGACATCTCCTGGGGCAACATCCAGAGCACCAGATCGTTTTTCCACTGGTTCTCAGCTATGAGCTCGTCCCGCACAACTCGCTTGTCCTTGCGCTGTTTTGCTGTGCCGATACTCATGGCATTGCTGGGTGGGTCTTCCAAAACTCCGCTGCTGTTGTGGGGCAGGGCGCTGGGCGCGTGGCCGTTTAACCCCAACACGCTGGCGGGTCCCGTCACCACGGACCCGCCCCTGGCGATTACGCCCATCCACAGGGCACCTAATGTAAGTGCGCCGACCGCCAGCGCAAGGCGGCCCCCCATCGTTGAAGCAGTGTGATGGGGGAACTAACCAATCCACCGCCACGAAGGCCCACAGTGAAGGCAAGCAGTTTCAATTTGAGAGGGTCAATACAGGCTTTGTGAGTTCGTCCTGCCGTTATGTACTGCCTGCAGCACACCGGGGGGAGGGCGAATCCGATTAGACGACATGACATGAGATATGAATGTTTAATTCCGGGTTTTCCACACTGCTCCTGAAAGCCACACTGAAGGGTTCACTTCTACGTCACGTCGCAACTGGCTGCTCCGGCGGGGAGTGATAAGAAGGTGGATAGGAAGGGTATCACTAATAAAGGCGCGTGCAGCCGATTTCAACCTAGAGAGAGCTTCGATCGTTTACGGTATACCCTTTTGAAGAAGGGTGGGCCTTGGTCCGGCCCTTGGAAGCCGGGCTTGCTGTAAGGGGGCCATGGAGGGCGCTGACGACAGCGCTGATCTGGGGAGCGGTGCACACATGGCGGGGGCGCTGAGCGGGTCATCTGGCGGCGCCAATGACCTGCTCAGCAATGACGAGGAGCACGGCTTAAGCGACATGGATCGCGAGCCCCTTGCGGCCCGCAATAAACATACAAATCGCAGCAGTGGCAGCAGCACATCAGAGGAGCAATTTCTTGCAGGTTGGCAGACAGCTGCTTGAAACGTCCGCTGCTGCCCACGCAGCTATGCAACTGAGTAAACTGGCGCCGACCCCAACCCCCACCCTGGCAAGGTGGCAACAACATGTGACCCAACACTGTCATTCCCTCATGTTGCACACTGGTGGTGCTGCACCACACTGTCATCGCAGGGCACATCCCTTTCCTGCATGCCTTGATGCGCTATGAGCATGACACCATGGGCATCAACGCAAATGCCCTGTCGCGATGTGTGAGATCTGCGAACAACCTGTACGATCACTTGATAGAGTGAGTGAATGCTTGAGGGGCCAGTATATACCATCTGCGTCATTGATGCCATACTATCAACCCTTTTATTCCAGTTGCTTGACCCTTGTGCCACTTGTCCTGCTGATGCTACTAAAGCCATGCCAATGCTGCCTGCTGCAGGCACGGTTTTGACGAGACGCAGAATGGTGTGTGCCTGATGTACAACAGCTTCTTCCAGCCGCTCATGCGTGAGGTTTTGGGGCCTGTCATGCGCCAGCTTCTGAATGATGAGCGCCAGGTGCAGGTGGGTAGAGGGTTGTGGCGCCATGAAGTCGAGGGATTTGTGTCCTGCGCAAGTTGCCCTGCTTCCTACTGCTGATGTGTTGGTCTCTTTACTGAGCAGCTCTCAATATGTTGCTGGTTGCTGAGTCGAGGGCACCCATGTTTTGTGCTGCAGCTCGTGGGCATGCACAACGCAGCGGAGTGGCGGGGCGCCTGCCAGGAGTGAGATTATGCGCAATCTAAACGCATTTGGCCGCACTGTACTGCCGCAGCAATGGTTCTTTTGGGGACCCCCTTGTGCTGCATGCATGATCAACTGTGTCACCTGTATGGGTTTTCCCGCAGCAGCAACTGCCAATGTTAAAACTTGAGGCCTTGATTCATGCCCCACCCCACACCCAATCCACCATGCCGCAGCTTCATCCGCCTAGTTGCCAAGTACTTAGTGCTGCACGTCAAAGTGCTGCAAGGTAGCAGGCTGCAGCCCACCATCGAACAGAGATGTGAGTCGTAGGGCGGAGGCTTTTCTTGTGTCCTATTCGCCTATATTGTTTGCGTGCATGCTTGCTTGGCGTGGTGCAAAGCTGACAATATCTCTGCCGCTTTACACGCGCTGCCTTGCTGCAGTGGGAGAAGACTTGGCTCCGCTGTTACATGCCCTGGCTGATATTTTTGAGGACAACCGCTTATTCCGCAACCGTGCCTTCCATGCCGACATGCCTGCCGCCGCTGTTGGCTGGGTGCCAAAAGGCTTGAATTCTTGGGCAGCTCCACTTCCACAACAGCATATGCCAGGAGCTGCTGCTGAAGCTGGCAGCACTGCTTCAGAGGTGGATCTCACAGCAGAGCCCCCGCAGACGCCCTCTCGGAGGGTGGCAGCTACTGCATGGCGTGCAGCCATGATTGACTGCTTCGGGGCTAATCAAGGCTGGAATATGCTGCTACAGGTGCATAATGGCTGGTCAGCTGGTTGGTAGCCAAGGCATGTGGTATAGTGCAGGTCACTGGTTGCTGCAGTGGCTGTCGTGTCTCGTTGCTGCGACCGGCATAACCACCATACAGTACCGGACAATGTGCAACCCCTACCCTACCTCCCACCCTCCACCTTGCGTCGCCGCTGCAGCTGGTGGGCCAGCCGGAACGGTTGGGCGACTACCTGGTATTTTTCATGATGCCGCTTGGTGCTGCTGCAGCAAGTATGCTGCCCTTGCGGCGTGCCTTGCTTCTGCAGCCAGCAGCAGCAGTGGTGCAGCTTGTGAGCACTGGTTTGGCAGCCGCGCCTGATCTGTCCGTCGTTGAAGGCAGTGCGGCCAACCCTGAGCAACGGGTGGCCAAGGTACGGGCCCCTGTTACCTATTCTGTTCCTGGGTGGGAGGGTGGGGTGCAGGCGGCTCAAGGAGCAGACTCAGGCGTTTGCGATGTTGGTCTCAAGCAGTCTATTCCTGTGTGACTCTTTCAGTAACGGTGCAATTCCACAAGATAGATACCTTGAACGTTGGCTGCTTGCAGTTATTGTTGCTGGTGCGTCAAATACTAAAGGAAGTCGCGGGGCCACAGGAAGCAGAAAAAGAGGTACGAGTTTGGTACCCTCACCTCCACAACTAGTACACAATTTGAGTAAACTGCTGTGCAACCATCCGGTGTACGCAGGTGGGCCCATTGCAACGTGAGTACGTCCTCCGGCTGCTGTGTGCCTCCGCTTTCACTCGCCAGCTAGCAGCCATCAAACAGCTACGGGACCTTGTGGCATTCTATTTTCAGTCGGAGCCGCAGAACACCGAGGTGCTGCCATCCGCTTCCTCCCATTATTTTGTAATGTATTTAAAATCCTCTTGCATCAAGCTTTGCTGCAATCAGAGCAATGTGCCATGATGTTATGCGGTTCCACTTCCCGGCAGTCTTACAATCTTGCTGCAGGCCCTCTTAACTTGGCTGGAGCAGCATGGCATTGTGCAGCTGGTGTTGAAGTCCAACCTGCATCAAACACAGTATGCACACCAGGTGCATGCTGTTACCATGCAGTTCCACATCCGTCGTTCAAGTCCGTGGCACAAACATGCATTTGTCTCCAGCTCCGTTCTTGACTTCCTCTGGTTTGTGTTGTTTGCAGGCGCAACGTGTGCTGAGCATGCTGCTGCAGCATGGCGCCCTTTCAGAAGATGCCATAGCCTTCCTATGGCAGTTGACGGAAGGTATGTCTACTGATGTCTAGCGGTCATCGTTCCATTTCATCACTAGCACGTAATGAGAGCACCGGACGACTCCCAACAACCGTCAGTGTGTCCTCAACTGCACGATGGTCTTTGCATGCAGATGCGTCAACCTTTGAGGCTGTGAAGAGCAACGCGTATACCATACTGGCCAGCTTAGGGTCACACATGGAAGCTACACAGCTGACACAGCTTTTTGCAAGGTTGCAGGCAAGTTTGTGGGCTGAACTTTGGTGCTGCAGCTATAGCATGAAGGAAGTGGCATCTTGGCCAGGATATAAAGAGCGTTGTCAATCACAAGATTGTTCTCGAGTTAATTTGTGTCTGCAGGGGCGTGCGAGTGCAAGCGGTGTGAACGAAGCAGTCTCCATTTGCAAGTTGCTGGTGGGCATGGCGCAACGGGACATAAAGGTAAGGATTGCTGTGTTGAGACTCGTGTGCAACCCAGTCTGCGTCATCTTCGTATCAAGTCGACGGTGGCATGTGAATCTTGCAGGGATCCATGTGGAGAGAAATATTGAATTGCATGCTGAAGATCCAGCTTCGTCCTGGTTCACCGCCAGAACTGGCAGGCTGCCACACAGGCAAGGCATTTCCTGCAAATCTATTATGCTCCCATCCATGCTTGCAAGCGGCCAGTCACCTGCAAAGAGCAATTTGATAATGTTGTAAGGGCCTCTTTGACATGAGTCTGCTGCAGTTTTGGAGCTGTGTGGCTCCTATGAAAGTGCCTTTGGGCAGGACAAGTGCAGCTTGCCTGCAGCACAGGCTTGCATTCAACAATTAAAAGGCGAATCTGCAGTGGCAGCAGTCGTGATTCTTCACGATCTGATGTCTTTTTGGCACAAGCCGGTATGTACTCAGCTGATTGGGGTGCTTTTAGGTCAACCTCTGAGCACTCATGTAAGCTGCTTGGACCTCACGCTGGCATATGCTGGACCTTCAACCTCTATTGTATGGTGCTTGGAAGTGCAGGAGAGGATGCGTTTTGCAATGCAGAAATTGAATTACAATGCTGAGTTGCTGAAGCATTGCCTGCAAAGTTACTCAGCTTGGCTGCGCACCCAGAAGAAAGCCAGGTCAGAGATAAAAACTGTAGAGGGCCCTGCTGCTGGTGAATTTACGCACCGCGAGGCTGTGGATGCCTGGCACCGGCTCATTCAAAAAGTCATCTACCACGGCAACTACTTTCTTCTACCGGTATGTTGCGTGACGCATGCGATGCCCATGAATGAGTGTGGTCACACCGTGCTGCACATTATTTTATGCATATGTGACTAAGGTCAAGCTGCGATTTCGTATTTTGCAGGACCAGCTTTTGCAAATACTTCATTGGGCCACAGAAGAGGCTGTCACTGCGTATGATGCAGGTCGGCCGATCCAGCTTTGTCGCGGGGGGTGTTTGTTGCAGAGGCATGTTGGTTGCAGTTTGTTGTTGTCTGTGTGCAAGACCTGTACCCCTCCTGCAATCCTTGAAGGTACGTCGCCAAGGTCGGCCCAACGCTCCAAGCGCACATGTCATGCTCTCGGTGCGATTTTGCAGGTCAAGCATGGCAGTTACTGATTCTCATGATAGCCAACCAAAATCATAGAAAGGAGATCACTGAACAAGTGGCATGTAAGATATCTTCCAATCTGTCAAACACGAGTTTCGATGCTGCTGGGCGTAATACAGCTGGGGTTGTGGTGGCTGCTTATCTAATGTGTTGACCCTGTCAAGGCAAGCGCCTCAGCTGTGATACCCACAAACATTTTATTTACCATGCAGGCGAGTTTTTTTTGAACTCCTTGTGCACACAGCCTGCGTCATGTTTCACCTTGCATGCCTGGCGATGTTTCCTCGCGTACATGATTGCGCTGGCAGAGTGAGTGTTGCCAGCACCACCCGCAAGCACACCGTGCATCTGCGCATTCCCATGGTGCTTGCATGAGCTTGACGACCATGCTGTGTCGTACTCAGTCTTCCAATTGGAGTGATTTAGCTGAGTTGGCATTTCTAGCCTAGATCGTCATCCTTGCTATCCACCACCAACATTGCCTGCAGCTGGGCGCAAGACCTTGTGGAGGGTGATGTAAGCCCGCAATATGCCACTGTCACCGAGGTGAATCTCAAGTTTTGTAGGGCGATCTTGTGCCTGGATATTTTGAATATCATGCTGGCCACTAATCAATTTCCACCTTTCCATACTCATCTGTGCAGGAGACGGAGGGGGCAGTGCGTGAGTTGTTGTGGCGCTTGACGTTGGAGTCTACCCAACCAGCCCTTGCCCAAGCTTCCTCGCATCTCCTTGCGGTTACTGTTAGCTTGCATATGCGCCGCTTGCTGGCCAATGAGCCCGGCAGGTGGCGGCAGCTGCTAGCTGCAGAAGTGGCTCACCGTTTACAGCAGCTGCGGGCAGAGGCGCTGCTTATCCCCCTAGCGGCGGAGGCCATGGATGGTGATGGCAGTGGCTCTGCTGCCAGGCAGGGGGGCTCCCCAGCTTCTCAGGCTCCTCCTGTGCAGTCTCTGCAGTGGTTTGACCCCCCTGCATCGCTGGCAGCAGCGCCTTCAAATAGGCTGGAACATGAAGGTGCCCGTGTAGCCCGGGAGCACTGCAGGCGCATCCTCCAGTACCTGGCAATGCTGATTGAAGAGTGTCAGGTCGGCTGCTGCCCGCTAGTGTTGCGCTCGCCCACTGCTAGTGTTCTTTTTTCGCACGTTCACTGTATCATGTTGTTGCCCTTGTTTTCAATGCAGGGCAAGCGGTTGCTCAACCCCCCGTGCCACCGCTCCGCATGGCGTGGGACGCCACTGCCCATCACCGTGCAGCTCCCTGCACAACAGGCACGTTCTCGTAGTCTGCGTTTTAATGCTGCCGGACTTTCACCTCGCATGAGTTGTCGTAAACTCTTCTTGTCACAACTTACTGCACAGGGTCTGATGCTGCTGATCTACCACATCCATGTTTGTTCAGGGACACAAGCCTCACAAACAAGAGCTCAGCCTCCCTGCAAACTTGCCTGTGGGGCAGCTGCGGCGAATCATAGCGGAGTGGCTTGGGAAAGCACCGCAGTTTGTGCGGCTACTGGGTGGGGTGAGTGATGCATGTGTTATGGATGGCAGAAATGGAAAAAAACACAGCAGGTGAACCGTGAGGGACAAGGCAGAGCATCCATACAAGGCCTATTAGGCTTGTCACACGTAAGTGTATCTGTAAGTTCAATGCTGTCCTGCAGGGTCGCGAGTTTGAGAGCGATAGCCAGACGTTGGCTGACAGTCGTGCAGGACAGCAGCTCATCATGGCCTCAGTCAACATGAAGCCCAACCGCTACAGCGGTCGCAACATTGCGGAGGAGCACGATGCGATGGCTGCCATCGATGCCTTCATGCACCAGGCAAGCAACAGCGTTTTCGACCTAAATTGACCAAAACCACCGTTATGCTAAAATAATGTTTGATCAGTGCAGGGAGGTTACAGGCTGGTGAGCTGAACGAGGTATTTCAATCCCTGTCTTGTCTGATACTGCAAAATCGACTAACTAGGCTGTGCGCCGGTTTGCCCTTGTGCATGTTGCAGTCAGATGTTTATACGATTGCTCTATCCATTGCCCAATCTCCTTCGTCGATTGGAGGGCCCAGCTCAGCTGGTACCAATAGAGTCAGCGGCAACAGGGTGGCACTGGCAGCTTTGCAACTACTGAATGTGCTACCCACATACCCAGCAGCTCTTGGGCAGCTGCGTCAGTTGCTGCTAGCTCCCGACGGCGGTTCACAGCTCCGCCGCCTACTCATGCACGATGGGGTTGACGGTGGGCCATCCAAACCAGCGGTGCTGCTGTACGCCCTTCAATGCATCAGTGTGCTTCTATTCCCAACTGATGCAGCCAGCAAAGCCAGCATGGAAAATGCAGCTGCAGCTGAGCAGGAAGCACTGCAGAGGCGTCTGCTGCTGTCTGGCATGCTCGGGGCGCTCCTGGAGCTCTCGACCCGCCAGGCAGTTGCCGCAATGTCCATCACTGACGCAAAGTCCCCGTCGGTGGATCCGGCTGTTGCAGCGGCAATACAGAGCGCCATGCTGCTGCTGCTACAGCATACCCATGCAGCCCTGCATGACCAACAGCTGGTGGCAGCATCATCGGTAGCAGCAGAGGAGCCTCGATCATCAACAGCAGCTGAACCAGCACCGGGCGCCGGGGCAACATCGTGCACCACCGAGCCGATGCAGGTTGATAGCGCCCCTCTGGTGAGCGGGGATGAAGCTGTGCCTGCCATCGAAGTAGCACAGGCCACAGCAGCGCTGAATCCCTGCCCATCTGCGAGCATGGCAGCAGATGCAGCTGATACCACCACTGAAAAGCTAGACAGGCTGAGCACGGCGGAAGCAGGTTCACGCGGATCAAGGGAGGCTGCAGCACCCTTTGCAACCAAGGAAGAGCTTGATTCAGCTATGGCAGCGCTTGCAGCGTTGGCCTCAGCTGCTGCACGCTACGTGGTGTGCATGCTTTGTTGCATGCTGGGTTGCCACCCTGCCACGCCACCCCAGTCGCCGCGGGCAGCACCAGCAGCGAAACCCATATCTGCTGTTGTGGATAGTGGCTTGGTCTACGAGCTCTGCTGTCAGGCCCTACCACTCTTGCAGCGCCTGGCACACGACAGCAGCGCTGCTGTGCACACATTCATCGTGGAGGAGTCGGCGGCCACTGAGGCCATGGTGCAATGTTTGTTGCTGCATCCCACCAGCAGCTTGCGTCAGCTGGCAGCGGAGTGGGTGCCCAAGTTTGCGGCTGCAGCATCAACTGTTCATCGCTGGGCATTAGAGAGGATCGTGCAACCACTGCTGCTGAAAGAGGGTATTGGTAGCGCAGAGCAGATGACTCTCTGGATCCAGTTCATTTCGTCACTGGAGGAATCGGAGGTGCACCTGCCAGGCCTTGCCAGCCTTTGCAACGGCAGCAAGTGTGGTGGGATACAACTGCATTTGTCGAGTGCAGCGTGAAGTGCTGTAATTATTTGGGAAATGCCTGAGGAGACGTCGCCATACATGTGTTTAACTTGCATCCTAAGATGATGTGCTCCCTATGCCTGTGTGCCTTGTGCGTGCTTGTGTGCAGTTCCCTGCGGCTCGGCAACTATTACAGACGTTGCTTCAACAACTTTCTAGAGCAATCCAGGATCTGAAGCCGATTGATGGCATTGCCAATGTGGTCAGTGCACTGGTTAGGCGTCTGGACTGCCAAGAACTGGGGCTGGTGAGTACATAGTTTGTTTCTGCGGTGATGCTATTATGTGACGCAGGTTGTATCATTTATTTTTACTTGGTGCCATATCCATTACATCGTATCAAGCACTTAGCTGCTGCTCCATGACCCTTTGAATTACAGAGCGAAAACCTTGCTGGAGAGCTCATCCATGTTTGTTTCCCAGCTCTAACTGCGTTACAGCAGCTAGAGGCAGCCACCTTAAGTGCGATGGCCACGCCTGATGTGGTTGTGGGACCTGGCCCAGCCGACGTCACTGCTTCTGCCGGGGGTTTGCAGCAGCAGCAGCAACAAGTGACACAGCCGACACAGGCAGCCCTCACAGCAGCATATGCATCAGCAGAGCGCTGTATTGCTGCCATCCTTGCGCAACATGCCGATAACAGCAGCGGCGGCAGCAGGGAGGCGGCATTTGACCTGCTGCACGACCTTATGCTGCATGACAGCGGCTGCTGGCAGCAAATACGGGAGCAACTGTTGCAAAACGTCCATGCAGCTGGAAGGGCAGTGTTTGTGCAACGTTTTAGCAACATCCCCCTCCAAACGCTGCGTGCACCAGGGTGAGTACGGGATGCCTGGTCCAGTCATATTGCCAAATGAGCAGAGTACATCCGCAGTTTGCGGACTGGTTGGTCATGTGCGCCCCATGACTGCAGGGCATTTGCCGGATTACAGAATGGTGGGGCAACTTGTTACATGAGCAGCATCTTCCAGCAGCTGTACATGATCCCTCGGATCAGGTAAGTGTGTGCGCCGACATCCTCCATTGCAAGCTGGTCATGGACTGCTATGTGCTGGCTGGTGAACCTCGAACTTTCAGCTGTTCCTATGGTTCGCAAGTACAAAATACCAAGATAAACCTTTTATGTTGCTATAGGGAACTTATCCTGAGCGCACCACCTGTGCCGGCTCAAGAGCAGGAGGACAGCATCTTTCACCAACTGCAGGTTGGTGTGACAGAGTAAAAGCATTGTTTGGTCGTTGTGGTGATTCATGCTTTCAGAAGACACGCTGTGAATCAATTGAACAGCTGCGGGGATTATATCTTGCCACATGCTGTTTTTGATGGGTTTCAAGCTTATTCTGCCGCGGTTCTTCGTAATGCATTCAACATATGCACCCTGTTGCGGTGTTACCAGGTCATGTTTGCACACTTGGCGCTCGGAGTTGAGCCGTGGTTTGAGCCCCGGGGCTTTTGGAGCACATTCAAAGACTATGATGGTCAGCCAGTGAACATCAGGCAAGAGCTGTCGGACAGCGCAGAGGAATCGAGGTTGCAGTGAGTAACTTGTCTTCAATGGGCTCATGCTTTGACAGTAAAGCAGGGAGGTTCAACCTCCCAGCCAACTCGGCAAAAGGGCGCATGCTGCCCATCCACCCGTGCAGGGAGCATCAGGATGCATATGAGTTTTTCACGCGGCTGCAAGACAGCGTTGATGAGCATTTACGTGGGCAGGAACGGCCACGTGCCATTCATGCTGCGCTCGGGGGCACCTTTGCACAGCTGATTACAGTTATAGAGGCGCCGCAGTACCGCAGTGAGAGGGTACGATTTCTAAGGCCTCTTTAATAGTGCTGTGCAGCCGAGCTGCATAGCACTTTACACAGATGTTGTGGGCACTTAACCCATGTGCAATTTCTTCCTTTTTAAATAGGAAGAGGAGTTCTACCAGATAAGTTTGGACGTACGAGGCAAGCGAACACTGATGGAAAGCCTCGACTCCTATGTTTCCAAGGAGCTGATGGATGGCCAGAATCAGTACATGTGTGATGAGCTTGGCAAGAAGGTGAGACTGCCTTTCAGCAAGCTGGATCAGGGAACAGTTTTTGTGTCGGTACAGTATGCCTCAGTGTTATAGTTTGCTTGTGTCCAGGTCAACGCTGAAAAGCGCACGCTGATCAAAGAGCTGCCGCACACCTTGGTCTTACACCTGAAACGGTTTGAGTGGGACTACGAAACATACCAACGCTGGAAGGTATTGTGGAACAGTTTTGAAACCTTGCAGTTTGCGACGCCTGCGCTATCAAGCACATTTTACACCTCATGCCACACACCACACGACGTGCACACCTCTGGGTACAGGTCAAGGATCGTTTCCAGTTCCCGCTGAAGCTGGATATGTGGCCGTATACAGTGGAGGGGGCTGAAGCGACAGATGGCAGTGTAAGGGGCAGCATTTCGATTTGTTAACACCTTTTTGCCTGCTCGGCCATGCCGCCTTGCACGCTTGCTCGCATGTTTCTGCCACCAAATTTTTCAAGACCTGTGTCTGGAGTTGCCTGCAGGAGGCTTCCAGGACAAAAGAGTCCAGCCGTTATGACTATGAGTTACGCGGTGTTGTGGTGCACAGCGGCAGTGCTTTTGCTGGCCACTACTTCAGCTATATCAAGGCGAGTGGGGACTTTTGTAGAGAAGGCATCTACTCCACTTGCAGAGCTCTTCCATGGCAACTACTTCGTAAGCATGAGATCGTATCCATGCCTACGCTCACGAACTACAGATTTTGTCTATAGATTTATTTAGAGCACGTTGTGTGTTGGGGTATGTCATTTGTCATATTACGGCATAGTCCAGCTGAAGAGGTAATCTGCAAGCTGGTATGTACTGATGCAGGATCGTACCACTGGAGGTGGGTGGTACTGCTTTGACGACACCAGCGTTGAACCATGGGACCCCGCCAGACTTGACCAGGATTGCTTTGGAGGACGGTTTGTGCCGGAGGGCTTCACCCAGGTAGGCTGATTGCGCATGCACTTGCCTGCTTACTGCAACCTGTCCTGCCGTGCCTGCAGCTCTTGTAATCGTTTGAGAAATCTTGTTGCCTTTTACTCAGGAATGTGATCGACCCAACTCTGCCTACATGCTGTTCTACGAGCGTTCTCAAGAGCCTTCTGGGAGCGACAATAGAAGGTCGGCCCACCCTGCCGGCGCAGCAGCCCAGGACAACCCATGCCGCATGGAGCAAGAAGTAGCCGGCAGGCAATGCCCCCAGGCAACGCGGTTGCAGTCAGCGAGAGCAGAGGAACAGTCGCCCTTGCCGCCGGCCCAGGATGATGTGCAGCCCATGGCAGTGTCGCGTGAGCCATGCCACTCAGCGGAGGCACCGGTTTCACAGCCAGACGCAGCATTGACCGCATTTGCACAGCCAGTCGCAGCAGCCGCACCATTTTCACAGCCAGAAGAACATGTGACAACACCATTTAGCATGCCACAAGGCTTGTACGAAACTCTGCTATTCAGCAATCTGCGGCAGCTGGGCGCCATGCAGCTCCTATCGGTGAGTCCCTCATATCATTGTAGGTTGGCCTTTAGCCACAAACTACAAGGACACCACAAGATTGCTTTCCTGTACTTTGCCTGAACTCTGCCCCAGCCTTAAAGCATTACTGTATGCTGACTGTGAATGCAGATTGAATTCTGTCAGTTTTACTGGCGACTCATTCAGCTGCTCCAACAAGCACTGAATACTGGCACGGCACGCAAAGCAGCCAAACGAGAGCCTACAAGCAGCCCGGGCGGCATGGATACCAGCGCAAGCGGCAGCGGCAATGGCGGCGTTGGAACATGCGACCTGCAGGCGCTGACTAGCAGGCGCGGGTGTGTCAAGGGGCTGCGACCAGGAAGCTTAAATTCGTGCTGCACAAATCGTTGGAACTACGGAAGTGGTAACATAACCACTGCATTTGTTTATGATTTGCAGCGGCGACTTGCAAGCTGTGATGGCGGACGTTGCAATATTGTGCCTTGACTGGTGCTTTCAGGTCTGTCCTACACAGCCCTGTGCTGCCTTTTCTGCAACTGCTCGCAAGTGCGGTGTCAACAGGCACGTCTTCTGCCTGCCTGGTCGCAGCCTTGCTGGCTCTGCACCCAGGTTCTTGAATAAGCTAGCTGTTTACCCTTCCAGGTTGCTCTGCGAGGGGTTGTAGAGCTTCGTCGCGAGGTATTGGGTGGCGGTGGTCGCAAGTCAGCTACAAGCATGAGCAGGACGCTTTATGAGTCGGCAAAAATTTCCCCTACCATCGCGGCGGCAATGCTGCTGCACATGGGTGCGTGCCTTGGAGCCATAATCAGCCCACGTTTGCCTTGCAACCTTATGTTGATATGACATGGTCCTGGGCCAGCTTAAAGGGTTGCTCTGTTAAGTCATTCCTCTAAATTCCTTGCCTTCAGCGTCCGGAACATGCTCAAGTGCTGCGGATGCGCTACTGACTCATCACCCAGCAATCAACGTTCGCAACTTTGTGCGCGATGTCGTCTGCCTTGCCGCCGACTGCCTTGCATGTCAGGAACGTAGGGTAAGTTGAAATGGATGGATGTAAGCACTGTATTCCATTTTACCTGTGTCAATGTGTGGTGAGTGGGTGAGCAAGTGTTCATTTCCTTAGCGTGTGTGTCTACGTTGGGGAGGCACGGCGGCGGGGTGCACGTATTGGTTAGTATTACCTGTCAGGAAGTGCCAATGGCGCTATTGCACATGCATATATTTTCATAATCATGCTCACGAAACAGTGATTCATGGCTGTTTTATGCAGACTGAGGAGGCCGTGCATGCGCTGCGCTCGTACCTGGATCATCTGTGTGGTAGCACCATTCCGGTTCTGCTGCAACTGCAAACCACTTGGCATGACGACCAGGCAAGTTGCAGCGAGTCATTCTCCGCGCATCATCTCACCCACTGAAGTTCACGCTGGTGACTGACCCATTCTTGCCATGTTGTATGCAGCTGCTGGAGGTGTTGCAGCTCTTGGCACACCCACGTTGCTTATGGCGACGCGCTTTGTTAGATGCGCATCTTATGCCATTGCTTGGTTTGGTCAGAAAGGTAGGGTGTGTTACAATTGCTTGTTCTTGTGGCATTTCGCGCAGCAGCAGACAATTGGAAAGCCACCTGCTGCTGATGTGCGACGGTATGCCGTGTGACGACGCTCGCCGTCTGAAAATTGGCAATGCTAAGAGGGGCCATGTCGGTAGCACAGGCTCAACATTTGAGCGCTGACCAGCATTATCACTAGTCCTTCCTAGCAGTAGTTGTTGTTCCGTGTTTGTGCGTGCGTGTTTGTTTTGTTTTGGCGGGGGGACCCCGCTATGAACATCACCATGTACATTAGGCATCACTGTGTGCAGGTGACGGAGCGCTGGTCTCTGTTGGAGCCCTATGAGCATGCTGCGCACGAGTCTGGCAATGCCGCATTATGCCTTCTGGGCTCGCTGCTGCGAAGGCAAGCTGGTCGCGAGACCTTAGATCGGCGAACCATCTTTCAGGCCGCCTCGCTGCGCTATCTACATGAAACCTATGCCTTTGGCTGCTTCCATGATTGTGTTGCTGTCTTTTGCAGGTTCCACGTGCCAAATGACTCCAACAGCCAACAGGAGCGCAGTCGGCGCAAGCCATCCAGGCAGTTGCAGCCTGATGCATCACAGGGCTCCATGCGCGCCCACCGCAACCCTCATTGGTAGGTGCTGTGGGCGGAACACGGAGCATTATAATCTCCTTACAGGAGCTGCATGCGCAAACAAGAGCATCACACCCACACCCTTGTCCCTGCAATGTTGCAGCCTGGAGGGATGCGAGCCCTCTCCTATGCCTACAGCCGTGTTAGAGTGGCTTTATGGGGATGTTACCTTCCTACGCCAGCTGCTCATGCCCGGTATATATTGTGTGCCTTGAGCTGCAAGCACGGGGTAGCTGTAGATGCTCAGCCTATGTCCTGCGTCCTGCGTCGGTAACAGCGCTGTTCCTCATAATTGCTCTTGGACCCCTCTTACATAAGAGTCACGCCGCTGCAACGTCTATTCGCAGGGTGCCTTTATGGAAAGCTTGTCTTCCGGTTACTTGCGTTCCTCATATACGACAATCAGAAATATGCGCATTTGTGGCTTCGTGCGATACTTGGTGTGTGTCAGGAAACCCCAGTGCTCTGCGCAGTTGCCACAATTCCTGGTTGTCCTGGCAGTTTTGGTCTCGCGCACACATTGTTTCAGTCGTCACACACATCCCATTTGCGGCCAGGACACCCACACGCATGCGTACACATTGCCGGTGCAATGACACATGCAGAGCATCTGCTGATTGATGATAGTGACTGGCGCGATCTTGGTGCGGACGTTGCCGTCGTGTCGGAGGTGCTTCATGTGAAGGACAGCATTTATGAAGAAAGATTGATGTGCGTGCTTTGACTCAGCTCTGCATGCATGCCATATATGCTGGTTCGGGAGTTGAAGTTCTACCCTGCTCTGCACATGCACATTTGAAATCATCATGTGTGATGCATGCCCCACCTGCCGCTCTGTTTTTGCAGCGCTTTCTTCCGCGAAGTAGAGGGTGAATGCAGCTTCTTTAAGGTGAGGTTACGCTCTTTGAGCCACACCATTTTGTCCTCTGGCCGCAGCAGCTGCTGTGTGATGGTAGATTATGATGGGTTGAAAGTGTAATTGTTCGTTGGGTTGGGTGGGTG
>JAAMXP010001834.1:0-62682 GCA_019693395.1 Ettlia oleoabundans | reverse complement strand
CCCCCCCACCCCACACACACACACACACTTTGCGCAACTGCAGGCTGTCAGCAACGGCAGCCCTCCCGACTTTGTGTGGAGCCTGTTCTTCATCCTTTCCATTCTGTACATCCTCTTTGCAGTCAATCAGTACTTGCAGTTTAAGCAGGTGGGTGGTATCCAATTTTTCACCAACTGTGGTAGCAGTGCAACTATAATAGCAGTGCATAGCAGCACTAGCGTTGGCTTGCCTGAGTAGGGCTTGGCTCCACCTTGGCAGAGCGAATGGGTCCAGCACACTCAGGGTGTGCTGTGGCACAAGGAGGTCATCACTGCTCTGTGCCTCAGCAGTGCATTGGCCGCATGGCTCGCGGTGCGCTGCCACAGGGGCCATGACCTGGACTCTGCTGCCAGTTGCCTTGCCCTGTTTGCTGTGCCTCAACCACCCTGCACAGCAGTGCTCATGCTCAGTTAGGCTTGAATGTGGTGCGGCCTGCTGACACTGTCCTTCCTGCCCTTGGGGGTTTCTTCTGCAGGTGCGCGGCTGGCGCGGCTTTGCGCAGGCGGAGTGGTGGTACATGATTCTGTCCCTCTCCAGCAAACAACTGCTGGCATGGATCACTTACGGTGAGGGTTGATCATGCGAGCCAGCAAGGTGTGGGCGGTGGTGGTTGTGTGCGTGGGTGGGCGACGTGTGTGCATGTGTGTGTGTGTGTGGGGGGGGGGGGGGCCGTCAGTGCTGTTTGCAGTTCGTTCTTGATTACAGTCCAAGGCAGTCCTGGTGGACTGAGCAGATCTGGGCCGGGTGATTGCAGCTGCTCTTGACTCAGGTATTTGGGTGCTTGCAGTTTTGGGCTGCCGCACACGCCGCTTTCAACCTTCACCCTGGCTTTCTCATGCAGTGCGTTCCCATGCCATGCCACGTCATGCCATGCAGGCGGCACGAGGCGCTTTGAAAATGAGGGTGTTTGAGCCGCTCTCACACTGACCCCCACCGGCTATTCTGCCCATTGGACCAGCGCACCAGCATCGGCTGCAGCCAGCTGGCTAGACATGGTCCCAATTCACAGCCATCCACACCATGATGATGTTCATGGCGGCCAGTCTTTGAATTCATCTGTGTCTTTCATCATCGATGGCCAGTCGCCTCTCAGATTGCATCCCTTAAAAGCACTGCATTGTTACGCATTTCATGCATGCATCTTTGGTTATCGCCCTTTTTCATCCCGATTTCGTTGTTTTGCCTTCCCCTGCTGACCCACATCAGAAAATTTCAGCAGGGGCCTCAAATTATGCAAATATGTTTGCACCTCTACATAGCATCCCCGCAATCGCATTGCTGCTCCCACCCACTTTTTCATTGTCATGTAGCAATGACACTGCCGATTCATGTCCAGCATGGACCCACAAGCTGCTTCTCCCGGGCGGTGTTGGCATGTAAAGTGCTCGCGCTCGGTATACAGCTGGCTGGCTCTTAAGAGTGCAAGTGCTTACATCTGCTAATGCTACAACCTGAAATGTAAATCGTTTGTGGGTGGGTCATGCCAGTTGCTAGTCAGAGAGGAAAAAAACTGCAACAAAAGAAAGGTGTAATGCAAGGGGTGTGCCAGAGTGCTGCATCAATGCGACTCGCCCTCAGCAGGATCCCGCAGTGTGAACAAGCAGCAGCGGCAATTCCGCACAACAGCTGGATCAAGCAGCAACGGAAGGCAAAAGCAGGAGCTGCCTAGGAGCGCAATTAAAGTTGGCAAGTCAAGTCAACCGTGTCAGGGAAGCTGACTACCTAACAGTGAGGATGTGTTGGTTTCTAAACAACGAAGGGTACAAGGTGAATCCCTCATGGGAGGGAGGGCATGTGCTGCCCCACAGCTGGTAAAACATGATGTCGAGCCGGCTGGCCAGTTGAAGTGTTAAGGATCAGTTGGCAGCCGCGCCATTGCTGTTGCAGCTGACTGGCTTGGCGCCCTTGAGCAGGCCTGGCATCACCGGCTCAGGCGTGTACTGCAGGCACGTGAACGGGGGAGGCAGTACACAACTGCACGTCAGGAAATGCATTACCATTCCCACTGAACCCTGCTTTATGAACCGTCACTGCTGGGCTGGTGAGGCCAGCCGGCCTCATGGCACACAATCAGCACCACATTCAAACCATCCGCGGCACGCAACCTTGACACCCGCCCTGACTGCATCAAGCCCTCAAGGGCTCCCTGCCACTTGCCTTGAGCTCCATGTTCTTCCGCTGCAGGGGGCAGGCAGGCAGGGCAAATTATAACATGGGTAGAGTTGGCATTAAGGTAATGAACATTCCTAGGATGTACTGGCCATCCGTGTAGTCCACCTGGAACTTTCCGCCTCTCAACTGCCGGCCCCAAAAAGCAGCCCAACACTGCGATTCTGAACTGCTGCCCAAGCAACGTGTTACAGGAGGCATCCGCCACCCATTCCTGCCCTTGCAACGCGACCAACTACCCATCTGCACTGCTCGTGGCAATGCACATGTCGGAACAATACCATACAAGAAAGCTCACCGGATTGACTATGTTGGGGAACTCCAGCGTCAGCTCCTGGAATAAAAAACGGAAGCGAAGAAATGATAGATCAACTATATGTTGGGGATACAAAAGTTGACAGAAGGAGGGCAGCGTGGTGCCAAAATGAGCGCAGCTGTGTGCAAGGCATTCAGCCCGGCACAGAGGCGGGGCAGGGCAAGGAGGGCACAGGAGGGCAAATGTGAGCCCTGAAAAGCAGCGGCAACACCCTTGCACCCTGCGACTAATATAGGCTGTGGCTGGGACCTACCTTAACACCGAGACACGGTGACACACCACCATGCCACCCTGCCGGGCTTCACGCACACCCCAACATCGAACCTGCTACGCCACCTTTCGCACGCTGCACAGCCAACATGCCAAACAACTGGCTGCCCTGCCACCCTCGCCCCCCGCAACCACATACCCCGGCTGCCCCAGATATTTATGGACCTGCCATGTCACCCAGCCACCACTGGCTCCCCCGTCATCCAGCCACGCAACAACCTCCCCACATGGCTGGGCATAACCTTAGCACTGGGGCACAATAGCCCACTACCCTGCTTTGCTGCACAGGCACAGACACCCCACCTGGCTTCCGAACAGTATGTTGTCCACGCACTCCACTCCCAGCATCAGCGAGTGGTCCTGGTTGGCAACCTCGTACTTGTAGCTGCCAAACCTGCACACCGCAGAATTGAGAATACGGTGGACCAGAACAGAAATATGTGTTGTGAGGACACTTAGGATGACTGACCTGCACATCACCAGTTGTAAGAATACGGTGGAGGAGAACAGAAATGTTGTCGAAGGACAACTAGCCCTCGCAGCAACCTCAATACTTGTAGCCAATGAGCATACTCTTGTCCTGCAGCTTCAAGGACCTCCACCGCCATCCTGCCCACTCTTCAAGCCATTTGTCCTGCCCTCCCAAACCCTCCCCCTCCCCCGCCCACCGACCCCTCCCATCTTCCACGTGACCAGACAGACGTAGCTCTTGTGCCCAGCCCATGCTTCTTGTCATCCACCACCCTGCCCTACCAACCCCTTCACCCTACCCAACTCTTTCTCACCTTCCGCGAGACCAGATGTTGCTCTTGCGCAGCCATGGCAGCGCCTGCTTGAGCACCGCGTCCCGCCCAAGGCTGGGAGTGGGATAGCCGTGCTCCAGGCGGCGGTGGTAGATGGACACAATCTCGGCACCAGGCTGCACCAGCTGCGTGGCAACGGCTCCCAGCAAGGTGTCTCGCACCACCTGGGGCCACGTGCCTGCGGGCAGGCAGTCACATAAACTGTAGAGTAATTGCGGGGGGGGGGAGCGGCACATGGGTGTGGCGCTAATGGCCGGCACCTGTTGAATACCAGGCAGGCAGATAAGGGGGCAAAGCAGGTGCATATGACATCAGACAACTTGTGAGGTGTCTTATATTCCTGCTACAGAGGTTGGCTGGCCAGGGCGGCAACCTGCCAGCCAGGACACTGCTCAGCGCACTACAACGGCTGCAGTCCTGTCCATCCATCCTTGACAGGACCCGGCAGTACATGCATCACGAGCGTAGTACCTGCAGTGCCACCTAGCTGCACATCGTCCTGCGGTACCGGCTTGAACTGGCTCTCACTAACCTGCGGCAGGAAGCCAGCGGGAAGCCGAGCACCTTGTATGCTCAGCTTGATCGTCATCTGATCGTAAGAACCTCCCTGACACACTGCAAGCCCCAGGCCAACACTGGCAGCCAGCCAGCCAGCCCACATACGCACCAAGCCATCTAACAATCCAAGGATGCAGGCTGGCATCGCTGCTTGCCCTTCCACACGACTGCACCCAGTGGTCATATACAAATCCCCCCGCCGCACACTGCCTTCCTAGCCAGCCCTTTGGTCAACCCAGCGAGCCACCCACCTCGAACATGAGCGACCAATAGGGACCCTCCATAGCTGCCTCGCTTCCTGGCTCCGGGTCACTGCCATCAGCCTTGCAAAGCGTGGGCAGCTTAACGTCATCTGCAGGGAAGAACACATGCAGCACATGTCGAGCACAAAACCTCACCCCTCAGGAGACCCAGAGATAAGTAAACGTGCCGCCACAGACACAGCACAACACCCGCACCATCTTGTGGCGGCTCATGCCCCCCACCAGACGGGTGCACAGCACAGCACCCACCACCACACGGGTGCAGTACACGGCACTTCCCGCACACCAGACGGATACACGACTGCGAACGCAGAAGAACCGTGTGCCTTAGAACACCTGCTGGGCAGTTCTTTTTGGCGTAGTGGCTGAACACGGTGGTGCGGTAAAAGGGGCAGTCGTCCTCTGGAAAGTACAGCCAGCACTTCTTGCCGTGCGGGCAGCTGCCGCGGATGCCTGCGACACAATAACGGCAGAGAATGCGGTGGGCGGTGGGGAGAATGCGGTGCGCGCTCGGGAGAATGGGCAGCAGCGACCGGATGGGGAGCAGGGAAGCTTCTTTAGAGCTGCATCAGTGAGGCCGTTGGGCCACAGGTTGAACGACATCAACCGAGACAGCCTAGGTAACTGGCAGGCATGAAATCAGGTCGGACTTCAGTGCATGCAAGCAATATGCACGCTCGGCTGCATGCCAGCAAAGGAATCTGCCAGATTCCCTGCTCACCGATGCCGATGATGTGTGATGAAGAGTGCTGCAGACCGTCTGCCCATTCAGACTGCCCCAACCCCCGCAGCGTGATGTCCAGAGGGATTGTGGAGATGAGGGCCTCGTAGGCAATCTGTAAGGGCAGAGGACGGGTGGGCACGTGGGCAGAGAGGGCAAAGCGTATAAGGTTGGGCTGCAACGCTGCAACAACAAAGTGACGAAGGCGAGACAAGTTGTTGAAGTTGAAGATCACAGCCATGATGGACAAAAGGCGAGGCGTGAACAAGAAGCACCCTGCACCCCTGTAACGGCAGGCACCCACCTTGCGCCCCCCCTCAAAAGTTGCCACTTGTGCCTCCCTGTCAACCGACACAAGCTTTGTGTTGTAACACTGGCGCTCCGCTGGCAGCAGCTTGGCCACGCCCTTCCAAATGCCGCCCGTACCCCCTTCACGAGGGAACCTGCACGGCAAGCATCATGGGAAGGTGGGCTATGTGTTGTTCGTGCATTGTGATTTGGGTGGGTTGCTGGGGATACATCAATGCCACACCAGACCATGAGACCAGCCCTGTGTTTTTCAAGCCTCGTTGCAAGAGCATCTCCCCCACGGCGTTCACCGTTTCACTCCGCATCCATTTCTCAGCCGCACCTGAACACCGCGTTAGGTCCCCAGCCTGCGTCCTCTTTATTCTTGATCACGTTGGCAATGGCACGGTCCACGTCCACCGTGGCCACACGCTCACCCAGCCAGTCGCACTGCATCATGGTCGTGGGAACCGCCCACACCTGCAGAAACATAGGCAGGCAGGCAGACAGGCAGGCAGGCAGCAGGCAATGGGAAGGGGAGAGGGAAGTGAGGTTGACGAGAAGTGCCAATGAGTGCTGTCAAAATGGTGGTCACCAGGTTTGTTTGCTCTGCCGGCAGCTGCACAACAGGCGCCCAGGTAAAGACCTCCCAGGCTCATGGCTTGCCCCACCTGCCGCACAGAGGGCATATCAATACGCACACTCGTAAGGGCAGCAACCCATATGCCAGCCAACCATTGGCAGGCAGCCACTCGCCTTGAAGTTGTAGGGGCGCATGAAGAGGTCTGCTATGCCCGGCCCCATCACCCTCATGATCCACTCGTCAAAGTTCTTGGGCTTGCCCTGGGCCACCGTGTTGAGCACCTTGGCCTCAACCACGCCCGTCAGGCACTTGATCTGCAGGGCAGACAGTAAAATGGCAGCGTATAAAAATAAGGGAGGGAGGGTCAGGCACATCACTTGGGTCTGGTGCCACGCAGCCTCAGTCCCACCTATGACGGATTTTATCTGCTCAATCACAACCCCTAACAAGCCCAGCCTAGTTGCCTCCCCTCAACCTCATGCCGCTTATTGAAGAAGCCTCCACTGACCAATTGACACTTGGTTCCCACCCACCTGGTCCTCCTTGTCCAAGGCGGAGATGTTGTTCTGGAATGGGTAGGCCACCCAGCGGTTCTTCAGCCACACATACGACACGCGCTCAAGTGTGTTCCAGGTGTCTTCACCCGAACCCAAGGCTGCACGCAACATTGCAGATGAGAAACCGTAGCAACGAGGGCCTTGTAAGAGACTGTTGCACCCTAGAGCTCATACACTGTTGCCCAGCGGCCGGCAACAGCATATATTGTGTGTTCATCTCGCAGTTTGCGTCAGGATGCTGCCCCTAAACCTGTGCTGGCGCCAGGCATCAGCTGCTACACGCATCAGCTGGAGGCTCACGATATCCTAGCTACCTGTGCCCATCTGTAGTCACCCAACCACCCACAGAGTCGCCCAATAAAACCACTCACGCAGGCGGCCACCTGCATCACTCACCCACTCCACCCACCTGTATTCAGAAGATCGTCAAAGTATTGGTAATGCGAGAAAATGACGTGGCCGCCCATGTCAAAAAGGAAGCCCTCCGGGGTCACGTCTGTGCAAGCCAGGCCACCTGCCTCTGCCTCCTGCAATTAGGTCAGTGTGGGTGGGCATCATCTCTGTGGGTGTGAGGCAACAGGCAGGGAGCCACGTAGAAGAGTGAGGGTGGAGTCTTGCATGTAATGAACAGGCGTATACGTGTAGGAGTTGATTTGAGTCGAAGTTGAAGAACAGGCGTTGACGGAAGTACTGGCCGCGGGAAGCTAGTGACAAAGCTTGCGTAACAATGGTACGCAGCCCTGACAGGTAAGGTGTGTCAGGCGGGGTGAACGCCCGCCTTGACTTTCCCCCTTCTGCTTCGACAGTCGTTTCTGCTGCACCACCCAACATTTGTATCAGAAAAAACCCAGCATGTGCAAATGGGAGACCAATGCTGCGCAACTTAGAAGCTGCGAAGCTGCCAGAAGCAGACTGTCAGTCTGACAGGTTGTTGCACATGCCCGCGGCGGCAGCAGTGCCCGCCCAGCGCCGCCAGCCCAGCTGCCTAGGAAGAGGTCCGCTCCTCCGGCACTTGCCTGATCGACCAGCAGCCATGAGGGGTGCCCCAGCTGGTTCAAGCGAGTGGCGGCACCCAAGCCGGTGGGCCCGCTGCCAACAATTAGGACGCCAACCTGCGGGCAGGCAGTAGCAACTCCATTCGTCACATTGCTCAGGGATCTTTGGCTGAGCATCAGCACAACTGCTCCGACACCGTTGCTACCCAGTCTTCTACGCCCTGCGCGACCTGCTACCCAAGAGAGGCTGCCCGCGACAATCTGGGGGCGCACCATGTTGCCTAACCGCACACACAGCCCACCTTTTCTGCATTCCCGTTGTAAGTCATGTCTCCGAGGCACATACCACTACCCCCAAGCTGCGCGGGAGTTCACCGGTGCCAGGAGCGGGATGTGCAGGTATCAAGCACAAGGTTGTGTGCGCGGAGACGATGCAAAGACACCAGCGGCGCCTTTCTTGGACGGGCGGAACTCCGGGGCTGCACAATGCCATCGTGGCAGCAGTACTTGCGTCCGCAGTACACCCCCCTCTGGAGGGAGGGAGGAAAGCGGCTGTTGCATCAAAATTTGGCGAATGCATAGTTCAAGGATACACTAGGACTGCTGCATTGCCCGCAAGCTCGCCCTTGGCATCCCACCCCCGTCGTTCACGGTTGGCTTCCACCATGAGCGAAGCAACCGTGCCGTAAGTGCGCACATAAAGTTGTAGAGTGCCAAACAAGATAGCAAAGACACAGCTTTTTGGGTCGGGCCCATCGGTGTGGCGGGGTGATGAGGAGACGGGTTCTGCAGCTGCTAGCCCGCGCTGGCACCTCCCGATGGACTGCGCAGGCTCAGCCACGCGCGGCAATGCAAGCGGAGGTCCGCCAGTGCAGCCTGGGCAGCTGGCATGCGCAGTGGCGGCACGCCGCAAGCGGGGCGAGCGGCGGCAGTGGTGATGGCAGCAGCATAGAGCAGCCAGCTGCAGCAGCAAATGGGCCAATAGGGGCAGCATCATTGCAGGCCCCATCTGCGTTAGGGGAGACAGCAGCATCGACTCACCCAGTGAATGAGGCCGCAGCCCCGGCCGCCAGTGAGGAGCCAGCAGTCGCCGTTCCACAAAATGCTGCTAAGCCGCCGCAACCCAAGAAGCAGCAGCAGCAGCAGCAGCAGCAGCAGCAGAAGCAGCCGGGCAAGACAGCAGGTGTCAAGCAGCAGCAGCAGCAGCAAGGCAAGGCAGCAAAGGAGCAGGGTGGAGCGGCAGCGGCAGCAGCCGATGCAGTCGTCAGGTGCGCAAGACGTTGATGCTCACATTTTTTACATACCCTGCCCAACTGCGTACTGCCTTCAACCGATTCATTGTACCTCAGATCACCCTCACCAGGCCACTTGGGCCACCCTCCGGGTCTGCCTTGCTACATGCATCCTGCCCTCTTCCTGATTGCAGCAGCCTGCCTTTTGCCCCCCCGGCCGGTCCCAATTTCCTCCTCCTTGCACCTCTCCATGCAGCAGGCCAGAGGGCAGCGCCACTGCTTCCCGCCTGTCAGGCCTGCCCGTGTCCCGCTTGCTAGATGTACCGGAGGATCTGTACTTCGACGTACCGTTGGGTATACTGCCTGAAGCCACCAAGGAATATTACGAGGATCCCGTGCTCAAGGTGGGTGCAAAACGTGGGTGATGGGTGTGTGAAGTCGGGATGTATGGCTGCGTATAGGATGCAGTGCAGCCACACACGTGTATACAAGTGTGGATGTGGATGTGCGAGATTGGGTGGCCAAACTGTTGTATGAACCGGTGAAGCGACCGCCAACACACGCTGCCTGATTATCTGCAGGGCGAGAACGTCCACGAGCCCGACTTTGGGTGCAAGGCGGTGCACGCGGAGTGGGAGTTTTCGGGGCGGCGCAGCCTCATGGCTCGGGAATGCATGCACAGGCTGGTTCGTGTGGTGGAGGTGAGCCTAATACGCCTTGTTATTTGCTACTTGTGTTCCGTGGCGGGGGCGGGAGCTGTCATGCACTGTTACCAAAAAGCGCACAACACCCAATAGTCTATGTCACAACCATTCCAGGGAGGTACTCTAATCTACCTGACGTGTGCCCTGCTTTTGTGTCCTGCCCCCCTGCTATCTGCAGGAGCGGCAGCAGCGCCACCTCTTCCTCGACGGCTGGACCGGCAGCGGCAAATCGGTGGCTCTCTACAGCCTGGTGGCCTGGGCCCGCTCCCAGGGCTGGCTGGCACTCTACCTACCCTCAGCATTCTCCCTTGTGCAGCGTGAGTGGCGGTGGTGCTTGAATGGCTCTACGGTGGTTCGGGCTGGGACTTCACGACCCCAGTGGCGATGTCCTGCTAGTAGCAGCTTTAGGGCTCAATGCCTGTAATGTTGTGGTGCAAGGCAGCCTGCTTGGCGGCCAGCTTGCCTGCCTTCCTGCCGCCTGGCTCTGTTGCCAGTCTGCTCCATCCATCGCTCCCCTGCCCCTGCTCATGATCCCGCTGACACCCTTCTCCCCAATGCATTGTGCCCCTCCCTCCCCTCCGTCTGCCCCCCCTGCAGACGGCACCTTCTCTCGCGGCGAGGACGGGCTGTGGGACACCCCAGAAGCCGCCCGCTGGCTGCTTTCCAGCCTGCAAGACAACCACGCGGAGCAGCTGCCCCACATCAAGACCCGGGGGGGGCAGGCCCTGTCAGAGCTGGTACAACAAGGGATGGCTCCGGCTGCCAAGCCCGCTGATGTAGTGCGGGCGGTGATAGAGGCAAAGGAGGCGGTGGCTGCAACCACAGAGGTGCCCACCCTGCTTGCTGTGGACGACTACAACGTGCTCTACTCGCACACAGGCTACTATGAGAGCGTGCACAACTTCCACCGCCGACAGCTGGCGCCAGGGGAGCTGCGCCTGGTGAGTCAGCAGGGCAGCGCGCACAGCGTGCATGTTGCATCCTGCACAATGTGAGGCACAGCAGCCACCCTCCTTGTGACACCCTTCTCAGCAACTTGGCTCCCAGTTTCCCAGACCACCCACCCCGTCTGCTCCTCCTGCCTGCCTCCCTTACTTGCACCCTGATCATGGCAATCGGCCCTGTCTTGCCCACCCACCCCACCCCACTCTACACCACACTGCCCCTTATTTGTCAATTTGGGCCCATTCAAACACCACTTCATCACCCACCCAAAATCCCTCATATGCAGGTCCAGGCTTTCCGGCTTCTGGAGCAGCCCCCTCCCGCCAATGGCGTGGTGGTGGCGACCCCCACCTACGGCCAGACCATTACCGACCGCCTGCGCCTGCCGCGCCCCAGGGCCAAGCGTTTCCACGTGCCTCGGTACTGCTATGAGGAGGTGCAGGCAGCGGCAGACTATTTTGCAAGCGAGGTGCTGGCAGGAGATGCAGGTGAGCAGGGAGGCGTGGGTGCCGTGTTGCACTATTTTGTGCTGGCAGTTTGGCGCAATGGCGCATCACTGCCCTTTTGGTCAGGTCTGCTTATTTTCCCTGGCTGTGCTTGGATTCTGGCGGGGCTGTACGACCTGGTGCTGGGCGTCAGGAAGGGCCAGTAGGATGGACAACTGTTGCTAAGTTGCCCTTAGGGGCGCACCGGTCCTTCGGGCAGGTGTTGACCAACATCTGGCTATGGTGGTATCGACACTGGCAGCGCACTTTTTCAGCCCTTGTTGCCCAGCCACTCAATTAGGAGCCTAGGTTGTGGTCTACGTTTTGGGGTTCTTCACCCATGGAGCGCGCCCCGCCCCTTGATGCTTGGCACGCCTCGTCCACGCACTCTGTCCATTTGACTCTTCACTCTGCCCTTGTTTCTGCAGATCCCGCGGACGAAGACACCCTGCTTTGCGCCCTCTTCCTCACTAATGGCAACGCCAAGGAGCTTCGTGACTATGCCTCGGGCCTGCTGGGCCTAGGCAGCTCCCCCCTGGGGCTCAGCCGCGGGTACAAGGCGGAAGCGGCGATGCGGCGCGCGCGCGAACTGGGCCAGCTGTAACCACCAGTGCCTGTTTTGGGCACGGTGTGTGCCCGCCGGTTGTGGCTGGAAGCTGACAGACCCAGGATGGGGCTCAGCTCAGGACTCGTAGGACCGCGCTTTGCCGCGGGTGCTCTCTTTGTCTACCACTGGTGGAACATGCATGCTAGCAGGCCATGGCTGCAATCCCTGCATGTGCCGCTGGGGGACTGGTCGGGAGCAGGCTGTTGGCCACTTAGCAATGCTGTCACACTTCAACTGCTCATCTCGTTCTTGTTTCAGGCTGTCATTCAGCCGTCAGTTCATTTCATCCAAAGTGTCGTGCTTGCTAAAGGTGCGCTTAACTGAGTGCATTACCTAATGGCAGGCGTAGCTGTAAACCCCCCAATCAATGCACTTTAGGGACAGTGCGAATACACAGGAAGGAGAGAAACAAGAACAGAAGAAGCAGTGTAATGGGATGTGGGCTTTTGGTGCATTGCGCAGGCACCAAAGCGGTTCATCAAGACTTCTCTCGCCATCAGATTCACACCAACACACGCACACAGACGTGAACACGATTAGGAACATATCTTCTCTCAATTCTATGCTACACTACACACACGACACGTACAGCTGGCAGCCGACAGTGCATTGCACTGCACTGTGCGCTTATTGTACTGCTCGCAGCTTCCACCAGCCACCGCCATGCGGGGGCCACTTCCCGTGACGGTTGACCAAACGCGCGTGCCCAAATTTCCAGGGCAGCAGCGCTGCGTTCCAGGCTCGGCTGCGCCTGTAGTTTAGTCCCACAGCACAACCGGCATAGGGTCACCGCTTTCCAACCGTTGCAGCTCCAGTTCCTTCAGCAACGCCGTCAGCCACTTGGTGCTGCTCTGTTTCCACGCGCCTAGCATCTTCCTGCAGCCCCAAACCAAACCAACAAGCCGAGATGAAGGCAGGCGCATCAGCTCCAATTTTGGCAGGCAAAGCAACAGCAGCATAAGCAAAGGCAACAGCAGCAGCAGCTGCTGCTCTGCCAGCAGAAGAGGGAGGCCTTTGCAAACAGTATCTAGCTCCCAGTCCAGACGGCCACCCTTTCCATCTACCCACCCGCCCGCCCGCCAGCAAATCTGCTGCCTGCCATTGCGCCAACCATCCCATCAACATCCCCTTTACTTGGGACAGCTCCAGCGCTCACCTCAGGTCCAGGCGGCGCAGTCTTGTCAGCCCACCATCCTCCAGCAGCGGCTGCAGCGACACTGCAGCTTCCATATAGATGTTGAAGCTCAGGTCAGCTACCTCCAGGACAGGCAGCTGCCCCAGCACCTGCAGGGGAGCCATCAGAAGGGTGAGGTGGGCAAAAGCTTACATCTCAGGGGCCATGGGCATGCACGTGAGAACCCCAACATGCATGCATGGTGCTGACGCTGACAGCAATATGATTCCATGTGTCTGAGCAAGCAGCCAGCTCAGCTGGCGAGGCTGGCCAGGCTGGCAGCTGGCGAGGCCCTTCCTTGCCTGCGGGATGCGCGGGAAGCAGTTCCCTTCTGCCACCAGCTCACGCAGCGCAAGCAGGCTGCTCAGGGAGGGAGGCAGCTCCACCAGCTGATTGCGAGACACGTCAAGGTGGGTCAGCCGGCTAAGCAGGTGCACATCACTGGGCACAGACGGCAGCTGGCAGCCACGCAGAAGCAGCCGCTGCAAGGGCGCGAAGTTGCACGGCGGGCGCATGCAGGGTGGATGTGAGACAAAGGCAGGGAACTTTTGTGTGTTTCAGTAAAGAGTGAGAGGCTGGGAGGCGCATATATTTTGTGCATAGGTGTATATTTGTGTAGGTTAATGACACTGATGTCTCGCCTTCTCAACAATCCACAGGCATGCCCACGTTCCAGCACTACGTCAAGAAAACTATGCACTGCCCAAGGATCAGGTCCTGCCCCACAAGGTCCCCAGCTCCTTCCCGTGGTTTCTCTCGCCTGCAGCTTGGGCAGGTTGACCAGGGCACGCAGCCCAGCATCTGGGCCACCTCCCTCAAGCGCCTCCAAACAGTTGTCACTCAGATCCAAATTGGTGAGGCTTGTCAGCCCGGTCAGCATGGGGGGCAGCCGCTCAGTCTTGGTATCGCTGCAGCCACACAGCCGGCATACACACAAGTGAGATTTGGGACACTTATAAGGTGGACTTGTGCTGTGAGCACTCTTAACAGCCCTGCCTGCCCTGCCAAGAATCAATCCAGTCCAGGCTGATATAATGCATGCCTAGCTGCCTAGCTGCCGCTGCCTGAACCCTGATGCAATCCGAGTCAAACCCAGCACAGCACCCGGACAACTTGGGGCATTTCAGCCTCCTTCCCTTTCCACCACCTCAGCTGGCCAGCCAGCCAACCAGCCTCTCTTCCTCCCTCTCCCCTCGTCTACCACCCCAGAGGCAACACCCCAGCACGCCGCACTTCCACCCACCGCAGCTCAAGCGACTCCAGTGCGGGCAGCTTGACCAGTGGCTCCCAGGTGTGTATGAGGCTCAGCATCAGCATGGTGTCATTGAGGCGCAGGTGGCGCAGCGCTGACAGCTTCCACAGCATGCTGGGCAGGAAGGAGAGCGGGCACCCACTCACATCCAGGCTTACCAGCGACTTGAGCTTGGTGATGCCCACTGGGAGGGCAGTCACGCCTGCAGGGCCAATGGCGGGGTCACAGCAAGATGGAACAGGCAGCCAATCTGCCCCGGCACAATGAGCTGCCGCAGACACAGCCCAGCCCAGCCCAGCCCAGCCCATCAGCAGTACCCGGCTAAAGCTAAGTGTTACACCAGCCTTGCTGCCTGCTCCTAGCAGAATTGTTTTGTTCTACGACACACACCCAGGGAGCAGACGGCCAGGGAGGTGAGTCCCTTGAGCTTGGTGAGCGCCTCTGGGAAGCCAGCAAGGCAGTGCTCTCCACCCTCCTCCATCTGGCGCGCTGCCGACAGTGTCAGCGAGCGCAGCTTGGGCAGCTTCTCCAGAGCTGCCAGGTCAGCTGCCGCAACCTGACCAGTCATGAAGGTCACTGCCAGGGACTCCAAGATCTGCCGGGCAAATGAATGGCATGGGGAAGGAATGAGGGAAGCAGCAGCAGAGGTCTGGTGCGATTGCGTGAGGACGCAACACACGAGCATTCTGGGACGACAAAAGAACAGGTGGCATGGATGGTGGGTAGTTGCCCAGCAACCTTTAGCACGCATGTGTGATGCATATACGTTGTGTATTATACCGACGTTTTACCTTCAGCAACGCAAGGTCAGCAAAGGAGGGAGAGTGGAAGACGTCAGAGCAGTGCGCAATGCAGAGCTCTTGCAGCGTTGGCCCCAGCAGCTGGAAGGTGCGGTGCAGGCCATGGCCGTTCTTCAGAAAGCTGTGGGAGGGATCCCGCGCCGAGAACCTGCAGGGCAAGGTGGGGACCCCAGCGCTATGGTGTGCATATGGTAGTGTGGCAAACAAAGGCGGCAGAAGCAGCGCTGGTACTGTAAACCGTGTGTCTCTAATGCTGGTTGTGTAGCAAACACACCATGGCACTAACATGTGCGACAGTGCAGTCATAGCTGGCCTCGTGCCATAGGGCAGCCTCGATGGCCATGTGGGTGCTGCCAATTGTGCGCTAGCTGAGCTGCATTCACTCACGAAAGCACCAGGCGCCTCACTGCGGCGGCACGAGGCTTTAGCCAGCGCTCCACTGCACTGTGCAGCATCCGCCTGTTGCTGCCGTCCATGGGAATATGAGAGTTTTGGGAGTACTGCTGAAGCTGCAGGTAGAAGAGATCTTGTCCCTTGTGCAGAAAATTCAGGTGCAGCGTCTGCACGAGGGCATGAGTCAGCAAAGAGGGGCAGGACAGGCGGGATGTGAGCAAAAGCTGGATAATTGGGTGCTTGATCATGAGCGCCGCGCACACAGACAAGAAGGAGTCCGTAGGTTCAATCACTCAAATCTGGGTGCATTTTTCGCGGTGGCAAGCATGGGAGCCCAGGCAGATGCTGGCGCATAGCTGACAGTATTTGCACAACTGGCAGTGGGCGTCAGCAGATTCTGCGACTTGCCTCCCACAAGGGCGAGGGCTTCAGCAGCACCTCCCTGAACCGCTTGCAGACAAGCGGCAAGATCTCCCTGCGAGGTGGCATCTAGAAAAGGATACTAGAACCACTTGAAGGACCAGCCATGCATAACTGTGCATTGAGAGACGCAGTCATGGCGGCTGGTGCATGCTAGTGGCGCATTCCCCGTGGATGGTAGCCCATGCTGCTGCCTTTACCCTGGCCCACCTGCAGTAGCTCTGCTGCCCCTCATCCTGCTTGCTTATGTACAAGAAGATCTCCTGCAGCGTCTCTGTATTCAGAGCCTCTATGGTCGGCTTCTGCAGAGATTCGCTCCCCGTGCTGTGCCGCTTGAGCTTTGCCAACGCCTGCCGCCGCACCTGCCGCGGTTGCTCCTGCTCCTGCTGCTGATCGCCCCCCAGCTCATCTGCAACATCCGCCAGTTCCTGTGCCGCCGCATTAGGAGGCCCAGGGCCGTCGTTCTGCTCGGCTGCTGATGGCTGTGGTGGCCTGCTCGCCGCCGTCCTCAAACTACTGGTCGTCCTGCCACGCAGCACCACACGTTTGGTGACCACCGCGCCGGCTTTTTTACGCACGCCGCCCTTCCGCACGCCAGCGGGTCGTGCCTCCTGCGTCTCCGCCTCTGCCTTGCCCGCCCGGCGCGTCTTCATTACACTGCCGGCAGACCGTTTGTGATCACGGGCCACTAGGTTTGAATATTGATGTCAAACGGCCTGGGTTAAGCAGCCTGCATCTCAAACACGACGCGGCAGGCATAGCGCGCATGACGCTGCTGCACTGCAGCCTGCAGCGACAACGGTGGAGGTGGGGCGGTATATTCTTCCTGCGTGTACACTCATGGACGCTTTCCCATGGATCTTTCACAAATTTTGTTCAAAACGTTGTGTGAACAAAGAATGGTGGCGGCTGACAATGAGACATCAGATACGTTGGCCAGCAGGTGGGGAGCGCGTCAAGAGGGCGCTGAGCTTGGACTGCACCGCTTTTGATGGGAGGAAACGTGACAGAGTTTGGCACAACGCACATGCAGGCACTGTACGGCAGCCGGGTACAAGCATATCAAGCAGTAGGACGCTGCGGTCATGGCAGAGGCAGGAAGAGGGAAAAGAAAACTGGCACAATTCAGCAGCAGTGGGCGCAGAGATGGAGACTAAGGAATGTGAGATCGTGCAAAAACTTGGTGTGACGACAGAAAGAGGGGGTTGCCGTGATAACGATGAGTAGATTGACGTGTCAGCTGGCTGGGAGGTCAAACTCGCCAACAGAGCTGGGTGCAGATTCTGAAGGAAAAGGGAGGCTAGAAAATTGCCGGCAGCTCAGCACAGCTACCGGCACAGGGCACAAATCATCACATCAACACTTCACTACACAGGGTGCCGTATCCTCGGCGTAAAGAGGAGCGGCGCTTTGAGACGCGGCTTTGAACAAAAAATCCGAGGTGTTCGAGAAGAAAGCCGTGTCGACGGCGTGATTTCTTCCGTCATCATAACTGTCCCGGCTTCCCTCATTTGAGAATGGCTGGGTACCAAGCAGGTGCTCCCCCCACCTTGCATCCCGCCTGCCTGCCTGCCTGCTCAACAGGCGGAATGCGTTGGCGGGACGGGATGGCAGGCAGGCACAAGGCGGGGGGCACAAAAGGCGCCAGTCTCAGTGCGAGGGTGGCGAGGAGGATGGCGAGGCATCCAAGCTCCCGCCGCCGCCAAAATACCACGTGCCAGATGCCTCCAATATCTCTTGCTTGTGCAGGATCTGCAGCGGGCAGCAGCCAGCAAGATTGGCAATAAAGTGAGCAAGTCAACACGAGTCGTAAGCCCGGATTGTTGTTGCTGGCAGCCTGAGTTGCCCAACTGGAGCAACGCGCACACCTCAATGCCTGGCTATCAAGGGGCTGGCATGCCATGCATCGTGAGCCACCGCAACCACTCTCACACCTTGACAAGCGACATAGCGCGGGCACGGAGGCGGGGGTCGGCAGCACGTTGCCCAAAGTCCATCAACCGGCGGCGAGCCTGGCAGTGCGCCATGGCGCTGCGTACTCGGGATTCACCCGCCATGCAGCTCAGCACGGTGAGCACCACTGCAATGTGCAGCAAGGCAGGAAGAAGGGAAGTCGCATAATGCAAACGCAATCTCACTAGATTGAGGTCTGACAAGTGCCACGAGCAATAAACCCATACCTATTGCCATGAATCTCAACTTTGCATCTGCTGGATGAGCTTCGCCACAAACCAGGTTGTGGCCAGGCAACTACCCTGGTCCCCACACTCACCCTGGCACTGCCCCGGCGTGGTGGTACGGCGCAGCTCTTCCAGCAGACGCGCCACCATGGCTTGGCGCTGCGGTGCGCTGACGCGGCTGTCACCCAGGAGCAGAGCCATCAAGTTGCCCAGGGTGTACTGCGCGGAGCAGGGGAAGGCAGTACAAAAAAGGGCGGAGGGTGGCTCATCGCCCACACACTCAAATTGCTACTACGCGCCTCAAGAATAGAGCATGCCATCACGGCGTTCGATTCCACGTTTGTTCAACCGCTTACGCTGCGGGGAAATCTCGTGAACCCTGCCGCTCTGAGACTTGTGCACTTTCCTACCAGGCGCTTGCAACACCCACCCACCTGAGCCGCATCTTGCAGGTGATGCTTGTGCGCTGCTATCTCATCAACCAAGCATTGCGCACAGACTGCAGAGAATAGGAACAAGCACACGCGCAAGGTTTGTAACAAGCCATAAAGAGAGCAGAGGCGGGCAGCCAAACACACAGGAACCGGTGTGGCCAGCAAGCCTACAAGAGGAGGGGACATCAAGCCGTGGGCTCATTGCTGTTGTGCAGAGCAACAAGGGAGCGCAAATGCTGTTTGAAAACGACAGCGTCAGAGCCAGCGAGGGGGCAGAAAGCAGTGCAGCAAGCATACTGCATGATGTTGCCCAAGGGTTCTGTTCACAAACAATCTTGCCCATGCACCAGTGGGGCAGCTGACACTCAACCACCCGGAACACAGGCTCAAGCGTGCACGCTCATACAACCGCACAACCCCTACAGGCTCACTCTGCATCTGTTCTGGTGTCATAGGACGGGCGTCAGTGTCAGCATCGGCCCGCGCCAAGCTGTGGTGTAAGAGGTGCAGGATGTGCGAGGCGATGAGCGCATTGGTGGTCGCTTCCAGCACAGACAGCAGCGCCTGGATGTCCTCTGCAGGGCGGCGGCAACAACAGGAGGTGGGGTGCGCTGGAATCACCCAATGGGCGAGGATGCAATGGTGTTGAAGCTGCACAGGAGTGGCTGCCGCTGCGGCATGTTCACTCACCCATGCAATGCACGCTGTGCCACACGTTCTGACAGCTCAGTGCTGCATGCTGAACATCAACGCTGATCACCACCTTGTTTATGCATCCTGCACCCGCCCTGTAAATGGAACCCATGCACTCACACCCCCATTCACCTGGCTCCAGCCGGCCACGCTTATTGTGCGCCTCCAAATCCCAAAGAAGCTGCACTATGTTTTCCCGAATCCCCAGATCCCTGGTGGCTCGCATTGCCTCACACAGCATCGCCTGGCCCTGCAGATAAGACAGCACAATGGCGGGAAGCCGGAAACATGACAAGGGATGTGTAATCGCGTGTACCCACAACCACCAGCCAACCACCAGGTTCCGCAAACTCTTCATCCAACCACCAGAAAGCAGATGCCACAGATCTTGGCATGCCGATTGAACAAACAACATCGTGCACACTATCACTTGCAACCTGCCACAACTAGCATGAAACAATGACGGCCCGTGTAAAACTACAAACATGCACTGGAAAAAATCTGCCACACCTGGAATGAAACGATGATGCCTCGGTTGGGCGAGTTGGAGACCAGCAGGCTCAGCGTGTGCAGGCCAGAGCGCAGTGCGGCATCGTTGTGCTTGTTGTCTCGCAGATATCGCAACAGCGGCCCAATAGCGCCCGAGCAGCTGCGGGAAAATCTTGGGAGGGGTCCAGGAGCGAGGCATGGGCAGCATGTAGATGGAGGGCGACAGGGGGTTACCTAGTAAGGTGATGCTTTTGAGCCTTGGTTTGCTGCGCATGGTTTAGTCTGCAAGCCACCACCCCAGACCAGCCCACCTTGTCTCAACTGTCGCCGCTTCCTCAGCTGATGCCATGTGCACCGCCGCCGCCAGCACGCGCTTAGCTTCAGCGATGTACCCGCCGCTGCCCCCACTCCCCATGGCACCGCTGCCAATGGCCGCATCATTTGCATCCGACTGCTGACGGTCAATACGTTCCAGCTTCTGGCGCGCCAGGGCTCTCTGCTTGAGGAAATTCAGGCTGGGGACGATAATCTGCAGATGACAAACAAGGGGAGGGTCACTGGGGACGAGGAAAAGAAATGAACCCCAAGAACTAAGAACTGAGGAGGGGTACAAATCAACAGACACAGCAGAAACGTCATATCGCAAACAATGAGCAGGATAAAGAGGGTCTTTGACGTATGAAACAAAGCTCAAACTGCATCGCACAAGAAAGCATCAGACATCTTGTGTAGAGGCAGCCTAGCGGGGGAGCGGCGGTTGTGACGCACCTGAGGGTCGTGCACAGTGATGCTGTGCTGCCCGGGGATGGCTGTTGGCTCCAGCATCATCGCATTGCCTATAGGAGAGAGCTCCAGAGGAGTGGACGACACATCCGACCGGTGGGGCTGGTAGACGATCGGCTGGTGCGGACCGGTGGCAACACCCGAAGGGCCGGCAGCGGCGACAAAGCCGCGCGGCGCATCGCTACTGAGGCGCCGTGGCGCTGCTGATGGCTGACGCCAGCCGCTGGAGGCTGGCGGCGTGTTGCCGCCGGTGGCGCGGCCAAACTCTGATGCAGTGCTGCCGCCGCTGGCGGTGCGGCGGTGGCCGCCCCCGCTTCGGGCGGAAGATGGGGGTGAAGCATAAGGGAGCCCATACGAGGGATGCGCCCCAAATGTGTCATGCAGTTCTGGGTCAAACATTGAGTCCTGCTGGCAGGCAGGCAGGCGAGCAGGCCCAGAAGCATCAAAAAGGTGAGAATGAATCAAGGGAGCAACGCATTGTGCTCTAGAGTGCCAGAAACACACAGGCATTTGCAACAACACGATTGCACGACCGGCGCGCGATGTGCATGCACTGCTTAGACTGTCGCGCAGGATGCACTTAAGAGCCAATGTCCATGACTTTTCCAAGCAAAGCTAAGCATCCCACCTCTGGTGTGCCTATCCGCGCTTCAAATGTGCCTGCCACGGGCTGGGCAGCAGGGTCCACCATGGATGAGGCGTGGGCTGTGACTGTGACTGACCGTGCGGTGGCGGGCGCCGGCACCGGCACCGCGCCTGCCACAACTGTGACAGTGCTGTTTGCCAGGTCGTGCATAGCACCAGAGCTGATGTGGCGATAGAAGGAAGCCGAGGGATCACCCGCCGCTCCGCGGGATGACCTGTGATGGCAGAATCGGGAGGGTAGACAAGGGACGCGTGAGCGCAAGGAGCAAGGGCAGAGACATGAATAACACATTTGCCGAGTGTAGCCGAGGTGCTCGGAAGCTCTGACCTATACACCCTAATATAACAAAAATACTCAAATATTTATGACAGAAAATGGTAGCACAGCACCACCCGACTCGCCTGCGAGCCGATCCCAGCATGCCCGGCGGTCGCGCCGAGCTCGGCGGCCGCCGCACTTCATCCATGCTGTGGCGCACTATGACCCTGTGCCCGCCGCTGCTGCCAGTGCTATTGCGCACTTGGTTAAGCAGTTGCTGCGGTAGCTGGTTCATGGTGGTGGGATGAGGAGTGGCCACCTGCAGGGGCATGTATACATTAAGGCGTAGAATGCCATGAGGCGGAGACTTTCTCACTTTCTCTCAGGCCACAGCTGCAGACATAATGCAGAGGCAAGCACAAGGGACTGCAATGCCTGCATATGCTCCGGCGTTGCGGAATCTATTCTGCTGCACATCTTGCAATGCGGCAGAGTGTAACGAGTATTGTAAGCCCACAAGGTCTGCACTTACGCCAATGGGTGCAGGGGTGAGCGGGGTGGCAAACAGCTCTTGGACTGTATCCAGGCTCTGGCGGTGCGAGCTTCCCAGCGCCGTGGCTGGAAGCACAGGGTCTAACAGCAAGTCGATGCTGCTCCTGCAAGTTGCAAGCAACGATGAGTGTCAAGCGGCGGAAAGCAGTGGAACACAATGTTTGACGGCAGTGGGGACGATTTGGGATAAAATTGGATGGAAGGCAGCCCGCATCACCAGCAGCAGAGATAACAAGGGCGATGAACAAGCACTGTCACACGTTCATGAACCATCCAGCCCTGCCAACTGCCACTTTAGTGTAACCTGCCTGCTGCTGACTCTTGGGGAGGGTGCCGGAAGTGGGTCAGCGACATCTGTTGGTGGCAGCAGGTGGCAGCCATACACACCTGCACAACAGGCAGAAGGCAGGGAGCAGAATAACCCAAACTGTTCCAGGAATCTGTTGGCCATACCATCATGCGGCAGCCACAGCAGGGGAGGTTGTTGAGGGTTGCACACACCGCTTCCAAGGGCCGCCGAAAACAGCCAGCGAAGAGATGCGGGCGGCAGCCAGCTGGACAGCAAGCCAGGCAGACAGTCAGGCAGCATTAGCCCCACGCACAGCTCACCTTGCACGGTTGAGAAGGGGGAGGGATCTGGTTCCTCAGGCGGGGCGGGGCTTGGGAAGCGATGCTGGCAAGCAGCATCCAGCTGTGCAAGTCCCAAGACGGCACCTAGGCTGGTGCTGCTGCTTCTGGCAGGCAGGCCAGGTTGCGGGCCTGAGTTCCAGGGTCCGCTGCTGCTATTTGGGTTGGGGCTGGCACCAAGAACCAGCATCTGCGCTGCGCTGGTTGCGCTGCGTAGGGGGGTGGCTACAGGGGAGGCGCGAGTGGTATCTAGAGATCTAGGCCGAGGGGGCAAGGAAGACTGCTGCTGTGGATGTTGCTGCTGGTGGTGCTCAGAGCCCAGGTGGAAGCTGTGCCGCTGCAGCATCACTGCGCTATCCACAGAACCGGCCCCGACGCCAGTTGAGGCTGTCACCTGTTGCTGCAGCAGCTGCTGCGCCAGCAGGGCGACCTGTGAGCTCAGCTGCGGCTCAGCACCCACAGCGGCAGCGGAGTGTGCTGCAGGGGCGGAGCGCCTGCCTAATTCCAGCCTTGCCTCGAGTGACAGCTGAGAGCCTGCAGCTGGGCTGCCATGTCCAGCTGGCGCCACGCCGAATGCATGTGCACCGTGCGCTGGCGTTGCGCTGCTGTGACAGTTGACATCACTGCTGCGGCCAGCAAAAGCTTGCCGAGAAGCAGCTCCAGGAGAAAGAGCGCTGCCTGATGCAGCAGCCACAGGGAAACCTCCTGGAGTCGGCGCCAACAGGGGATCTGAGGCCTCATCAATGGCCCCCGCTGGTGCGGAGCTGCCGTGTTCCAGGTTGGCTGGGTGCCTGCCGCTGGTGTGGCGCCGAGTTCCGACAGCTCGTGCACCATCCAGGTGAGCGCTGATGCTGCCAGCTTGCAGGTGCTGGCGCCCCTGGCTCTCTCTACTGTCGGCTGACGAGCTGGCTGGCGTCAAGGGCATGCTGGTGCAGAAAGCACCCAGCGCGCCGGGTGGCGGCGAGCTACCTGCATGCGGCACAAGGCCAGCCGAGGGCTGCAGGAAGGACGAGCGCGCCGCCATTGCCACTGCCGCAAACTGTGTGCCTGGTGCAGCTGCCTCCGACCCATGCACGCCTGCCGCTGCCTCGCCAAATGCTGCGGCGAGGGCAGTGACGTTGCTGTCGTCCAGGCTCTCCCGCTGGCTGTAGGTGGGATCTGACATAGGAGCATCGTTCACGCAAGACTCGAAGCTTGAGCGGACGCTGGGTAGGGAGCTGGGGCACCCCACAGGGTGCAGCGTCGTATCAGAAGACTGGCGCTGCATGCTGCCGCCTGTGTCGCCGGCCTTACTGCCCCCGCGTGAGCTGGAGCCCTTGCCGAGGCGCGCCGCCTGCAAGATAGCCAGCGAGAAGCCTAAGAATGTCAGGGCAGGACGCCGCGACGGCGTTCGGCCCAGCCAATCACGTGCCGCCCCATCACTTGTAGTAACGCCCTCCGACACCCGCTTCGCGCACCTTGAGGCGGGCAAGCACAGCCCCGAAACCGCCACTACCCTCTTTGCTCGGCGAGCGTCGCTTGGGGTCGTCCATACTGTGAGGTGCGAGAGGCCGGCTAGCGCATGCCGAAGCACTGCTCACTATTAGAATGGGAGAAGGCAAGGGTCTGTGTGCACGAGATGGACCGCTACTTCTACTCCCCTGGCGGGGAAGGTTTCGGAACGTAACAAAGCACGAAGCAAGACGGATGCCGGTGATTGCACGAGATGCGAGTGACAGCCATCCCTGGACGTTTCTGAGAAATGTACCCTGGCATACCTTGGCGCCAGCGCGGCGCGCCGGCGCGCCGGCAGGCTACCGCTGTCAAACCCTTGCATATGCGGCTTCATTGGCAACGGCCCTTGCAACTTGGCTCGCACTAATTTCCTATAAAGCACTGCTCAGGAACTTTCTGTATCTGTAGCACCACCAGACAAGCATGCAGCTATGTCCTCATGCGAGCAGGAAACGCCCACATGCTCCACCGCGGTAATCAACCTCGGCAACTCGTCCTCGTGCCCTGCAGCAATAAACATGCGCTTCGTTCATCAACGGGTGCAATTGCGATTGATTTGGGCTTCACCACCGAGGTTATGAGATGGTGGCCGCTGCCTGCATGGCAGTGCACCACCACACCACAGGGTGGCCACTTGCTTGTGGCCGCAACCTTTCCGACATGTGACAAGTCACCACAGACCACACCTGTGTCCCTAACATGCGCCACAATGCGACCCAGCAACTCGGTATGACCTTGGTTCACCAGTTCAGCAGTCAGCCGGGCTGCCTGTGTCACACTACCGCCCCGCACTGTTGCCACCAATGCATCACCCATTGCCTGCAGGCATGGGACAAGCGAATGGAACGCCCGGGCCAACTGCACAGAAAGCAGGCAAGGAGCATCCTCCGGCAGTTAGCTCAAACCTTGACAGGAGCTACAGATACAAGGGCACAGGCAGTACACTTTCAACCACACCTCAGCGACCAACTGACTGCTGTGCGAAACCAACTCCAGCTTACAGGCCACCTGTGCTGCCTGCTCTGTCACACCCTGCGCCACCAACGCTGCCAGCACGCCCGCCACCATTTCGGTGTTGCCTTGTTTCAGGGTTATCCAGGCGGCTACAGCAATGGCATCTCCACCGCCGTGCCGAATGGCAGCCAGCCACAAATCTCTCAGCAGAGGGACCTGCCCTCGCTGCCACAGAAACCGCATGGCAGCAGCCACCCCAGACACCGCCCCTCCATCCACAACATCCAGCACGGCTTCTGCTAGGACCCTGCTGACTTGGTGTGGGTTTCCAGCTGCATAAACCTCCAGCATCACAGCAGCAGCCTCGGCCTACCTGTCAGACAGCAACAGCTGGCGAAGGGTGGCAGCCACCAATTGGGTGCTGCAAGCAGAGGCCGAATGCCTGGTGTTTGCAGCTGACTCATCTCTTACTGTTCTCCCTTTTATTGAGTATGGTTGTTGTGATTTGCAGTTGAATCCCAAGTGCTGTGGCCCCCAGCAGGCATTCTTACCTTCCAATGGTGAGGGCGTGGGCAAGGATGCGACCCACACACTCCCTCCCTCCCGGCTGCTGCTGCCAAACTAGTGCTGCCAGAATATCTGCCAGGATGCTCAGCTGTCCCTCTCCCAGAAGTATTCCTAGCACGGAGATGGCGTCTGCAGGTGTCACAGATAGTTGTTGGTTGACACGAGGGTTGGATTCATGTGCACCACAGCCTGCAGGACATATGCATGCACAGCACCCTGCCGCAGGGTATGTGGCATTGTATGCCGAACAACCCACCCGCCACACAATCTGCCTCAGAGACTTGCATGATCCCCGTTGCAAACACCTCAGCAATCTGCAGGGGCGCAGCATGTATCCTTTTGAGCAGTTGAATGGGGAAAAGCACTGGCAGGCACACCAGACTCAGGCTATGCACCAAGCAACCGAGCATATGCAGGTAAGAACCTGTTTCTGGGCAGAAGCCCCTAGATCCAAGTCAAACATCCCTTTGATCAGCGCTGCACAGGTATGGTGATGTCCAGAAACTGCCAGCAAGGCAGACCCATCTTCCACCAATGCTGCAGAAAGGTGATAGCATGAGGCAGGGGGAGGTACGTGCTGTGTGGGGTGTAGGGCAGGCAGGCTGATCCTCTAGCCTCCCTAGCCGCATCCTGGCCCAGGATCCCGGGGAATTTGTACCATGCAGTTGTCTAGGTCGGCTCCTCCCAAAGTATGTAATGCCTAGCACCATAATGGTGCTGCAGGTGCACTCAACTCAACATGACACATGCCAGCTGGTACCTGCTGTGCCTGCTTCAGCCTTCATTACAGCTGACTGCCTATTACTTGCCTGATGCACCATGGTGAACAGCCTGCCAGGCCACCGCAGCGGCTGCATCTTCCCTCTCCACATCTCTGACGAGTGCCTCCACCACCCACAAGAGGAGCGGCTGTGTGCGGGAGGTGAACAGGAGCTCCAGCACTGCTGCTACAGTGCCTGCCTGGCCTCGGTCAACTGCAGCTAGCAACGGAGGAGTTAATAGCTTGGCTGCGCTGTAAGGCTGCAGCCCAGCAGCTGCGGCAACGTGCCAGTATGCCTCTGCACTGGCACAGGGCAGTTGGGCAAGTCTCAGACTGGATTCCTTGTTGAAAGTTGCCACAGGGGCACGTTTCCAGGTCATATTGGTGCACACAGGGTCAAGCTGCAAGCAATCAGCAACGCTTCAAATAGTGCCCGGGTCAGTGCTAAGCAAAAGAGTGCCCCATGAGCAGCAGAGGCAAATTTACCTGCTATCAATGCTGCTGCCGGCACATGCTGTCCAGCTAGCAGCTCAACAAATAGCGTATGCACCAGCTGGGTGCATCCTCGCTGTCCCGCAGCCACACACAGCACCCCCAGCGCTGCTGCCTGCCCAGTTCCAGCCATGCGCACTGCAACGTCCCTTAAGATGCGGTGCTTGTTGATGGCAAGCAGCAGGCGGGCAGCTTGTAGTGCCAGAGAGGCCCAGCCCCGTCTGATCATGGCTGCGGCGCAGGCAGCTGCCGCCGACACGAGCATTAGCCGTATGATGCCTTGCGGCGGGGTGGCCTGCTGGCCTGCCAGGTTCCCTGTTGCCTCTTGCTGCATGCCAAGAGGCTTTGAACGGCTGCTTGTGCTGTGGGCCCCGTCTTTCAGGGCCGGCTCGGCCTGGGCAGGCCATAGCTGCCGCAGGTGCTCAATTGACGTCTCCATGGGATTGTGCTGGCTGGCAGAATGTGCACTGAGGCTGTCCAAGAATGCCAGCTGTGACAGGCTGGACGCCCCCAGGGGATGCGTGCCTGGGTAACCCCCAGTTTAATATATCCCGAACGACTTTATGCAAATCTTCCGCTGGACGGCACCATGAAGGCAGACGAAGCCCCAGCCAAACGCCTGAAGCTGGCGGGAAGCCCTAGCTCCACCCCACACGGCGCTGCATCGAAGTTCCTTTCGGGGGTCAAGGTAGATCTTGGCTTGTATCCGGTCCTCCAGGCTGGCGCCTCACCGCAACTGGGCCGCTCAGCTGTTGCTTGATCCCTCGCGCGCCCTGCCGCCTGTGGTGCTATGGCTGAGACGCTACCGCCATGGATCTCGTCACTTTCGCCACCATCTCCCCGCTTGTGCGCCCCACAGGTGTTTGTGCCCCGCAGCGGAATTCCTTTCATATCCACAAAGGCAAAACTCTGGACGGCCAGCTTGGGCAAGGCAGGCGGCAGTCTCACACAGGCGCGTCTGGTCTTATAGCCGAGCTCACTTTGGGCCATTCCCCAGCGTCTTCCCCAGCCTTGGCAAGGCAGCTGCATTGATTGCTTCCTAAGTTGTGCTTGCGCCAGGTTGGCTGTAGCTCTCATGGACTGCCTCTTCTATCACTTCAGGACCCTGGCGCGCCTGGCATCACGCATGTTGTTGTGGGCGAGGGCGGTGTTGCCTCCCTGCCGCCCCAGCTGCGGCCTAGTGGCAGGCAGCCCTCCGGGAGCAGTAGCAGCCATCGCCAGGCACAGGGACCATCTGCCCATGCAGCATCAACAAATGGCAGCACTGCAGGTGGCGGGCGAAGCGAGCCAATGCCGAGCGGCGGTGCAGGTCGTTTTGGTGGAGGAGACAATGCAACGCCCAAAACAGCAGGGCAGGCAAAGAAGCAGCAGTTGCAACAGCAGCAGCAGAAGCAGCAGCAGCAGCAGGGTAAGCAGCAGGTGAAGCAGCGTGGCCCCTTCTATGTCAGCCATCATTGGGTGGAGCAATGCTTGGCCCGGCAGCAGCTCATGCCTGAGGCCGACTATCTGCCTCCAGACCCAGCAGCAGAGGTGCCTACACCCACGGCAGTAGGTAGGTGGGTCGGGGGGCACCATCAAAGGTGGTGGGTTGGGGGGTTGGGTGAACGGATTGGGTGGATGGGTGGGTCGTCTTTTGGCTTGCCTTGTGTACATCTGCTGCACAGCTGGCATAATTGCATCTGTGACATCTGCAGCCAGCCCATGCGGCACGGCTGTTGTGCTATACAATCCCCGCCTGCAGGTCACCCCCACTCTTGGACCAGCGAAAGCCTAGGCAGCGCCGGTGCGTCAGGTGGCAGCCTACTGAGGGGGGAGGCGACGAAGCACATGCGCTGGCTGGGAGCTGAGCTGTGGCACCCGCGTTGCGCCGACATGTCACTAACAGAGCTGGCACTTCAGGCAAGCAAGAGCACGCAGTGACACGCGATTAGCCAGCTGGCATACTAAAAAACCATGATGGACGTTTCAAGAGCAGCGGTATGTCACCAGTCATGGCAGTCTGCAGGCTGCAGCTGTAGGATCCAGAACAGCAGCGGCAGGCTGTTCATGCAGCACATTGGCAGCACCCGCAATACTACCAGCTGCTGCTGTTGCTTGCTGTTGATACTGCCATGTAATGCGTTTCCGTTGTTAGCGTCCTTTCCTCTCCATCTCAAGCCTTCTCAAGCCTATAACACCAGCAAATGCATGTTCGCGGACTTGGTGCCTGCTATGCAAAGCAATGCAAGCTCAGCAAAGCAAAGCTGAGCTTGGGCTTGGCTCAGCACACAACCAACGACTTGCTCCCTGCAGGCAGTTATTTCAAAAAAGAGATCTGAAGCGATTGGCAATGAGCCAATCGTGAAGGCCCTAAGGTGGGTTCACATAGTTTCTTAGCCGGGTAAAACATAGATTCCCTGATGGGCAGCGTGAGGCAGCGCTGAAACGGCAGCTCTTCCTGGCAGTAACTGTGCGCCCCGCACTGGGGGGGCCCAGGCCTGGGCACGCTTTGTGGGTGGTTGGGCAGCAAGTACCAAACTACTTGCCCCCATCAGACTGACACAAAGTTCCCATCGGTGGGTTGCATAAGCATCTCCAGGGCACTGCCTTGCCCCACGCTCCCGATATATATGCTGGTGACTGCAAGATGGCATCGCTGCCTGCGCTTAGGACACTGGTACTTTCCATCATGATGATGTCTGTTGCATGTGCCTCTGTCTGGACAGTGAGCTGGTGCGGTACGAGCGGGCGCTGCATGAAGACTACTTCACAGATGAGAGGGGGATGAAGGAGCAGATGAACCACAGGGTGAGGCAGGCTTGCACTGGCATGCCACCTGGCATCTGAGTTGGCCCAACTCACATGGCTGGGTCATGATGGCCATTGTATGAGAGAAGCGCGAGTTACCTGTACCAGCTGCCCTGCACATTGCACAGCTGAAGGTTCGTAGCAGGGATTGGCTGCTGGTAATGCTTCCTGTAGCCATGTAAATTAGCGCTGCTACTGTTCAGCTTCCTCCCTTTCGTTGCAGTCCCTGCGATACAGCAAAGCGGCAGCCACTGTGCGGGCTTGCTCCTACAAGCTGCAGCCCAATTTGCGGGGAGGAGACCTGCCCTTTGTTGGTGATGTCACAGGCAAGCGACCGCGAAGGCCTAGGACAGCAGCGGGACTTGCCATGGTACGGCAGAGCTTATTGACCGCATGCACAGCCGCTGAGCAATAGTTGCAACCCTGCTCTATGGTCGGTGGTGGGCCAGCACAGCACGCATCCTTACCAGTCCATTCCCGTGTTCTCCTGCCCCGCATGATTATTGTCAAGTCAAGTCAAGTCAAGTCAAGTCAAGTCAAGTCAAGTTATTGTGTCATGATGCCCTACTAACAGTTGTTGCTTGATGCAATGCCACACCTGTGCCCCACTCCTCTATCCCAATCATGTTTCTGAATTGTTGTCCCTCTCTCTTTTTGACCCAATTGCTTGCCCGTGCAGCGGCACAAATCAACGACATCATAGAGCGCGGCTCATGCCAGTCTCTTGACTGCTTCAGGTGAAGTGTTTGTCGCTGCTCGTTTTAAATACGCTCTTTCTGTTATCCCACTGTGGGGATGAAGATAAATATTGGTTGGAAGACAGGAGCATGTTGCCGGTGACCAGCAGGTCTTTGCAGCCAAGAAGCACCTAGCCTCAAACTGCAGGCCTGCGTGCAATGCTTGGCGCTGTTGGATGTAACCGCACCCTGGCCTGTTGAACTGCGTATCAGGAAGATCTGACGTATTGCTTGCATGCTTGCCAAGCCGCAGGGTGGACACACCTGTCACCGACTCCCGTGGCAGGCGGCGTATGGACAGCGTTGGGGGGAACACCCGCGCCATGTTCCACTCGCTGCCCGGAGTGGGTGTGCAAACTGCCAAGCGATGGTGGGACCTGGGCTGCAGGTGCGAACTGGGCTGCAGGTTATCACTTTGATGGGGCCTTGAACCTGGACTGTGGGGTGCATCCTGCTTGGGCCCATACTGCAGGCGGGCAGGCAATTTGAGTAAAGACCATCTATACCCTATCAATCCCTCAGCCTGCAACTGCATTGCAGCCACAGCCGCCCGACCTACGCCGCATGATCACAAACGAGCTGCCATCACAGGCAGGTCTACAGACAGGCAAGCTGTTTGGCCGCCGCTGCGGCAACTGCAGCATGCCGTGCATTGAAGTGGCTCATTCTGCCCTGCCAAGCTTGCAGAAGTTTTGAGGATGTGGAGCTGGCAGCAGAGCCGGGGGGCCCTCTGGCTCAGGATGGCGCCTTCCCGCTCACACAGGAGCAGCTGTTCTCGCTGCGCCACCGCACAGACATGCTGGAGAGAACAGGCGAGGGCTTGGGTCACGGCTGAAGCACCTGGGGTGCTGAGACATGCTGTAGATGTTATGCGAGGGGTGGGCCCGAGGCTGGCGGTGTGTGAGCCAAGACAGGCTGGAGAATAGGGAGTCGTGCACACAGGTCTGCTTTGCACTGTGTGAACAGAGTGGATAGTCATTAAACAGGTTCCTTCTTGTTGTCATCTGCTGCCTGAAGTGGCTGGGCTGTCAGTTAACCGCCTTGGTGCTGTGATCCTTGTGCAGCTCCAGAGGAGGTACAGGAGATGCTGGGTGCGGTACAGCAGGCCCTGGAGGCAGTGAGCTACCCCGGCTGGCAGGTGGAACTGGTGGGAGGTGGGCGCCGCTCCTCAGCTTTCCACGACGCAGGTTGGCGGTGATGTGGGTGTCTATCTTTGTGTTGTTGGCGCTGCTATGGGTGACTGCTTTGTGGTGTTGAGAGGATGCATGCCCATGCGACCTTAGATGCTGTCGCGTGCTTATGTGGTTTGGCACTGCCACATGCAATCCACCAGTGTTGTCATTCTGTCTCTGCACAGCAGACGGCTCTCTCCACCACTAACTCCTCATTTTTTTAGTTTTTTTTGCAGACCTGCTAGTCACGCACCTTAGCCAGTCAATTGAGGGGGTGGTGCTGAAGCTTAGGGATCATCTGGTGGCAGCGGGGCGCATGATGCCTCCAGAGGAAGCCATGTCCCGGTGGGAACGGTGCCGCCCATGGCTTGACTGAGTCTTTTTTTAACTATATTTCAACTTGAGATTTATCAGATTTAGCTTGTATATGTGTTGGCCTGCAAAGAGCATAGCTGTCTGTTGCTAAGGGCTGACCCAACGGTGCTTAATGTGCTTCATTCTGCCCGCTTGCTCTGTCGGCTGCCTGCCCTCCTACCTGCCCGCCTGCCCTCATGTATGCCTGCCCAGTAGTCTGGCGGTGTGCATCTCTGCCTGCCTGCCTGCAGGGTGCAAGCGGGGCTGCTACCCACACACATTGAGAAGCTGAAGGAGGAGCACATGCATGAGCTCTCAGCTGCACCCTCAATGGAGACGATGGACAAGTGAGAAATGCAGCATATATGCTGGGAAGTGGGCTGCTCTACCCATCTCTCCCCGCCGCCAGCAGCTTGCTTTTACAGGAAGTTCCTTACCTTGTATGTGGCTCCACTAGTGCATGCTGCATGGCCGTACCATGTGCCTGCCTGGATGGCAGCAGGCAGGCGATGGGGCCACAAAAGCAGCATCTGGAAGGCAGCCAGACAAATTGCTCCTATCTTCAATTATTGACTCTCCCAAGCTTGCTGGGCAACCTAAATGCCCCGTGCAGGTTTGACCATGTGTATGGGGTGTATCGCACTTCTGCTGGCAAGGTGCGTGCCCATGATGGTTTGGCAGCACAACCTTCTCTATATTGCCGCTAGAATGCAACACCCACTCCTACGCTTGCACACCGCATATGTACACTGCCTTTCAACACAACCACCACCCGGCATATCACAGGACACAACCCGCTCCCGCGTTCCACTCACTGAGTAAACATTGGCCAATGTCAGCATCATGCCACCGTGGATGTGCTGCCCTGGCTGTGCAGCTGCGTCGGCTGGATGTCATCATAGCGCCTCCAGACGAGTTCTGCTTCGCCCTGGTGGGCTGGATCGGGTCCCGCACCTACCTGCGCTTCATGCGGCAGCATGCCAAGGACCTGGGCTTCTTCCTGAATAGCCACAGGTGTGCACCAGCATAATAATAGATACGTCATGGTGGTGATGCTGTGGCATGAGCATGTGCTGCATTACCATGGTGCCTGTAATCAGCACGGTGTCTTAAAGGCCAGCCTCAGCAGAGGGAAAAGCTGAACACCAAATCTGGTTGCCGAACAGGAGCATGAGCCATGTGACTCTTACCAACCCGTGGGAACTTTGGACATGAGGCCACCTATCGACAGTTGAATCAAAGAACTTCTTGTGCTGGTGCAGGCTGATGCAGAAGCAGGGCAGCAACGAGTCCTACATCATTCCTGATGAGCGACCTCCCCTTGACAGGGATGGCCGGGAGCGGTGGCCGCCTGGCTGGGGCCCAGGGCGCAAAGTGGAGAGCCAGCAGGATGTGTTTGAGTTGCTTCAGATACCTTACCGGGAGCCACATGAACGTGATGCACCCTGACACTATATGCTGGTTGTGAAAGACGACAGGACTGTAACGTGAGCTCGAATACGTTGCAACAACCACCAGCACAACAACAGCTGCCATGCAGATTCAACCCCGTGTTTGTTGCACTAGCCTTCCTTGGTGTTGTGTGGGAATGAAGGAGCATTCTGGAGAGAGGGGGATTACACAGTTGCGTGGTGTGAGGCGCAATTGGCCTGTATGTGAAGACAATCCTGTATGTGAAGACAATCGAAAGGTGTGTATGGTAGCGGAGGAAGCAGAAGCAACAAAGTGTAAAAATGGACAACAAATATGGGCGGTCAGGTGGAACTGGCTGAAAAAGAAGATGAGCAATATTTGAAACAAGAGTGAGAAACATGGGGGTAAGGTGAGGTCATGAGCAGGCATGTGCACAGGGTTGAAACGCAGGGGAAGCCCCAGACGCAGCAACTGCAACTCTAAGCCACGCTGCAAAAATGATCACGTCAGGCCAATTCCGACGAGATCGATGGGTCAGTCAGCGACTCTATAATGGGAGGCGCAACAAACAAACAATGTACAGAGAGAAATGGAATGCCCTGCAAGACACACCGCCAGATGGTGGTGACGCCTCGGTGCATGGCGTGGCCGCAGCTCAACGCCTTTCGGCGCAGGGTGCGCGGCCAGCCAGCCTATGAGATGTGCATAACTTGCATGCCTACAAACCCTTAAAAAGGTAGGGGTACGGCGCTGCTTAACAATCAGGCGAACTCACAGCAGCGCCTACCAGCTGCTGTCAGTTTGTGCGGCTGCGACTTCTGCTGCCGGACGCCTCTTCCTGCAGTAGCAACGTCTTGAGCACCGGCTTGCGGTTGCGGCGCAGCGTGCGATCGGGGTGGATGATGGTGTATCCCTTTAGCAGCTTGGGGACCCAGCGATTTCTGTCGTCACCTAGGCCCAGTTGCCTGCAGTCACAAACAAGCACCCGGAGATGCGCAGATCAGACAATTGATTACCAGTGTGTGTAACAGAAGCTACATTCTGTAATGTCACAAGGCTCAAACAAGGTTATTGCTGACACCTGAACAAAGCCAGCAATAACCCAGACTGCGCCTTTGAGGTACGCAGCAACCACGAGTTACACAGGTGCGCACCCGCAGTCACCGCGGCCCCACATGAAGAGCCGGCCGTCCTGGCAGATGGCAGCGTTGTGCCAGTCTCCCACCGACACGCACACCACGTTCTTGCCCTGCAGCAAGCATCAGGCAAGGCCGCAAGCCGCTTTAGAAAACGGAAGCCATGCCGCAATGCAAACCGTATAGGTAGGCCATGCAGGAGCAGGCTGGGAAAGGACAAGCACCGGGAGCTCCGTCCCCGCACAGCAGCCGATAACTAGCAACCCAGCAAGGCAGCCATGAGCAGACATGCAGGCAGATGGTAAGCACCTGTAGCGCAGGGATGGGGTAGAAGCGGTGCCTCTCCAGGCGGTCTCCCAGGCCAAGCTCTCCATAGCTGTTGCAACCCACGGAGCGAACCTGGTGCTGCCCCTGCCCCTGCACCAGCGCCAGGGTGTGCTGCGCGCCGCAGTGCACCTGCATAGCGCGCACCAGCATCCCGCCTTCGGTGTCTAGCGCCAGCGGGACCTCGGTAGGCACCATGCGATCCAGGGTATCACCAGTGCCCAGCTGCAGTACAACACAGGCAGTGCAATGCAAAGGTTAGTGATGTGATGTGCAGTGGAAAACATGGCATGCAGCAGGTATGCTGTAAAGTACACCTGAAAGGGTGAGGAGCTGCAAAGCAGCACAACTGTGCATTCTAGTCGTAATAGCATACTGTGGAATCCCCCGCTGTGCGCAACTGACCTGCCCGTGCTTGTTGGACCCAAAGGCCAGCAGCGCGCCCGCCACTGTGACAGCCATGGAGTGGTCGCCGCCGGCAGCAATGGCAGTGATGCGTGCCGGAGGCTTCAGCCGTGCAGGCTCCAGCGATTGGATCGCTTGAGGGAAGGGGATGGACAGTGGCTGCGGGTTGGGGCCCTGCAGGCGTATGGATGGGTGGCGCACAGCACAAGGGTCAGCGAATGTTGAACAGGAATTTTTACTTGTCACGAGTTGGAGCCCTTGTTAACACCCACACGATGGCCAAGCTATCAGCACCCCACCTGCATCATCGCCGCCAGCTGCGCATGTCCCAACTGCCCCTTGCTAGCGTCGCCCCAAGTGAAAATCTTGCCGTCTGCCGCCAGCGCAACCGAGTGCGCTCGGCCCGCGGCTGCGGACACGATGCGCTCATGACGGATGGTCTCAACCAGCATGAGCAGCCCCTCATCGTGGAAGTGACCATGGCCGAGCTGCAAGCAATCAGGCAAGGGGCCATGAGGCGCAGATACAAGTCTCAGCAAGAATATTGCGCAAGGGAAAGAGCAAACATAACTGCTGAACTACAGATCAGGGAGGACAGTAGCGGGTTATGCTTCGTCGCCAGAGACCCCCAGACCTCACCCTCAATGCTCACCTGGCCATGCCTCCCACGCCCGCAAGACCATAGCTGCCCAGTCTCTGAGATGGCAAGCGTGTGATTTGCGCCACAGGAGACCGAGACGATGCGGGTGCGCTGCAGGGAGGTGATCATGCGAGGCACGCTGACCTCGATGGGAGTCCATCCCCCATGCCCCAGCTCGCCGCTGCTGGCCAGGCCCCATGTGTAGAGCTCGCCCCTGTAGGCATGCGACGATGGGGAGTGGCAGGCCAAGTCAGCAGGCGAAGCTTTAACCCATGAACAGGTCAGACATGTGACGGCAAGCCAGAGCTCCACTTTGCCAATAACCACTCACCTGCGCGAAATGGAGGCGGAGTGGCTGCTGCCTGCACTGACGACTGCCAGGTGGATATCCTCGGGGGTTCCTTGGTAGAGTGGCACCTTCACATCCCGCTCCACAGCTTGTACCTGCAAACAACATGGTGTGACCAAACAATATGGGTGCACGCAGGTGAATGCACGCACAGGTGCAGACACTCATTTTTGCTATACATCCCCCTGCTTCAGGCGCACCCCTGCCACGGGGCGCACCTTGCAATTCACGGTAAGGTGCAACACCCCTCCCTCACCCGCTGCGGCGTGTCCTGGTTGTCAAAGGTCTCCAAGCCCAGCTGGCCGTGGAAGCCGCGGCCCATAGCAAACACAGAGTACTCAGGCGCCTGCTGGGCAGGCTGGCACAGCAGGCCCACAGTGTGATATGTGCCCAGCGCGATGGCGGTGCCCTGGGCTGCCGCGTTGGATTGGCCCGTCACGAAATTGAGCAACGTGACGTAGGACTCGCCCTTGCTGCACAGGCCACGTGATGGGATCGGGGGAACAAAGTGTGAGGGTGGTTGATAAAGCAGGAATGTTGAACACAAGGGGGGACGCAGACTCAGGAACATGCACCTGACAGGAACACCTCGGCCTAACCCAGTCATGACATCGGTCAAAACACGTACTTAAAGCCCCTTCACCCACCTCATTTCCGGCTTGAGGCCCTTGGCACGCGGGATGTCCCGCAAGAAGTGCTTGGCTATGCGATCAGTAAGGCCGCTCTTGATAAAGTAGCTGCAGGTGGCTTCTAGCGCGCCCAGCTCACGTGCGCTACAGTAGCCCAGCACATGTTGCAGCAGCTGCAAAAGAGACGGGGGCGCAGGGGGCTGTGAGAGGTTGCTGAGCTGGGCGTACAACTACCAGAGTAGGACGTGCGACACTTAGATCCTCATTGCGCTTGCCAGAGTCACTCTGTTGCCAGAGTCATCCGAGGGGCGCACACGGCATCGATGCACCGGCCAGTTGGACAGCAGTCGTGCAGCACACTGATTGACGGAGGTTGGGGGGCGGCAGGTGCAGTTGCAATAAGCAGCCACCAGTGGACGCCCGATTCTGGCGTGCTCTGTGCTCTAACTCCCTACTGCCCATCCCGAGCACGGTTGGGGAGGCGATCCGACGATGCCAGGCAGTTCCGAGTTGGGCAGACCGGCTCACCTCTTCGGGCAAGGAACCCAGGTAGCCCGTCAGCTGTGCGTGCTCGCCGCTGCCGCCCTTCTTCCGTATGGAGCGCAGGGTGAGAGCCGGCCTGCTGGCGGTGCGAGCCTGCTTTCGGGCCGCCGCTGCTGGGAAGATGTCCGTCAGCATAGGGCTGCGGAGAGGCGTGCTGGCGGGCCTCTTCTTGGCCTGCGATCGCGTCAAGCGCCCAGTGCTGCCCGGCGCCTCCATAACCGCTCCAGCCACTTTAGTCAGAGCCAGCGGCGGTGGAGGGTGCCGTAAAGTGTTTGGATTGACTCAATAGCAACGGAAAGTGTGCGGAAACTGCACATCGCAACCGCCAACCAGCAACTTGCCACCAGGGCGACACAGCGCCGCCTCAGCGTGCCGTCCTTACGCCCAACTACCTTGACCGCGCGCAGACATGGAGGAGGCTTGGCATACTTACGGTATTCACAGAGTCTTATGTCGATAAAAAAAGGCGTTTTACACGCATCCCTGCTGGTGGGCGGTTGTGTAGCGCCCGGCGGAGCAGCAAGCTGGCTGCCAGCGGCACCCAGGCTTGTGATCAGCACAACACACAAGAATTAGAGTGATTCACACGAGGCCCACAGTACAGCTACAACTTTTGAACCCACATGGTGGCCCAGAAGGAACAGAGGCACACAACAAGGCATGCATGTTGACGCCTCGGGTGCTGCCATTGCCGGCTACCCAAACGTCGTGGAATAGTCCAGTTGCCAAGTCACTTGATTTATTTGCGCAAATGCAAGGAAACCACAATTTTAATACAATGTGGAACAACTAATGCTAAACTATCCTCGCCTTGCTGTAAGCGACAGCTCCCCATAGACATCCAACCATCCGCTACCTCGGCTTCCGGGCCAGACAAGCCTCCAATGCACTGCCTCTCTTGCCAAATATATTTCTCTACATTGTCTTCTTCCTGAATAACGACTTACCTTCGCTGAGAGGCAAGAGGAATGCTTCCTGCTGGTGCCAGCATGCTTGCGCACCCTGAGCGCCTGCGCCTTCAGTCGCACTGGCGTCCAGGTCAGCTGCCTTCGCGGAGCGTCCCCGAGGTCCTGACTCATGGACCGAAAGTTTCGGTTATCATCACACGCACAAGTTGCTACAGGCCGACAAGTTTGCACTCTGTGAAACCCTAGACGTTCTGCTGGCCCCCTGCAGGGGCTTCGGAGCCCCTGGCGGCTGCTTTGCGTCACCATGATTAGAATCATCAATATCAAGGGCGGCTCCAGCCCGATCTCGAGCCCGCGAGTTGGGTCGCCCACGGGACGCCCAAAGGCGGAGGAGATGAGGCTGCAGAAGGGTAATATTCGGGCATATGGACCAATTTAAGCCGACTTGGCATCCACCGATAACGAATGGTGGTTTGGGCGGGATAGTTGAAGAGCGGCAGCGGCCGCTGGGTCGTCTGAGCAGCGTCTGCTGCGCCTGTTCTGCGCTGCTGCAGATCTTTCAGAGCTTGATCTGCCGCCAAACGTGCGGCTATCCTTCCCCCATGGCATGGATCACATGTGCGATTTCGAAGTGGCGCTCACGCCGGGTGAGCGTGGTGGCGCAGCAACCGTTTGCTCCTGGGGTGATGCTGCCAGCCTCTCAGCAACTCGCTGTCCAGCACTAGGACATTTTTTGCTGCAGCACAGCCCCTTGTGACAACGCGACACGGACCTGTGCTGCAGACGAGGGATGTTACTCGGGCGGCACATTCCTGTTCCTGTTTCATGTGCCAGAGTCCTACCCTTCAGACCCACCTCAAGTCAAGTGCCTCACTCAGGCAAGCCTGCTCAGAAAATTGCGGCAGCTTTCGTCAGTGTATCATATGCCCTTCACTCAACTGAAAACGGCTTTTTTGTGTCTAGTTTTCCCTGAATAAAGCTTCTAGCCCATCCACGACCATCACCTTTCAGAAGCAATGACTTGCTGGTTGTATGGCACCTCTCCCTTCTGATTTGTTGCCTCCCTCTGCTCATCAACCAGTTGCACAGGTGTTCCACCCTGCAATCGACAGTGAGGGCCACGTGGACATGAGCCTGCTGGGGGATGACTGGCGCCCTGACATGTGTGTGGAACCCTAGCCGCTCCCCCAACTGGCCCACACCCTCATGATACCAAGCCGGGTTCAACCACCATCTGCATGGTGCTCGCTCGTTGCCGGTGCTTCTTGCTGGTCGCCTGCTCGACTGGGCCCGGCCTTGTGCTGGGAAACCCCTTTTTATCATTTCCACAATTGCAAACTCTGCATGTGCAGGAGCATCAAAACGGTCGTCTACGGTTTGCACCGCCTCTTCCTGCTGCCTGACACAGGTGCGCCCAGGCTGGGCCGGCTGACCGACAAGTTGTGCATTGCATGTGCATTCGAGACGCGCTAACTCCCACCTTCAATGCGCAAGGGCACACACTGACAGCTTTTATGTACAGCTTACACGCTTTTCACACAAAGGAACTGTTCGGCTATCCTTCTTGTTTCCTCCCCATGCAGATGACTCACTCAACACAGCGGCTGGCAGCATGCTGCACAGCAATCGCCAGGGATTCGAGCAAGCGGTGCACGATTCTGTACACACCGGGGCCACAATAGGAGGTAGGAACATGAGCAGGTCCAGTGGGTCCTATTTTCTATGACAGCATGCACGCACATGCAAACCGGCCAGACACTCCGTCCTAGTGGGAACGGAATTCACAGTGAAATTGGGCAAGGGCAGTTGTTGTGGCGGGACCCTTCCTATGCATTCTAAACGAAGCATCTGCCAGGGAGTAACTACCAGGAAGCAGCTACCAGGAAGCACTGCTGCCTTTGTGCTTGCTTGCCAGGTGGATGAGGAAGAAAGTCAGCTGGCCGCATACATACCTAGTTGCTTCAAAATTGGCCTCCTGCTGTGCAGGCAAATTTTATCCAGCTGCGATGGGGGAGTACAATGTACATACCAGGATGGAAGATTGATGCTGTGTACGGCAAGAAGCCCTGTTGCAACTTGCCTCTAGTAGTAAGGCAAGTACTACCTTACTTGTACTTAGGCAGCTGGCCGGCCGGGATTTGCCGCAAGCCGTGTTGGCATTGCCAGGGACTGTTGAGATTTCTGAAAACGGCAAAGGCATGCACCGGCCCATGTTTGCCGCTTCTGCTGTGCACTATCACACCAGGCAGCTCCCTATGCCGCATAGCGTGTGATCTTGACCGACCCCATGGTCGCTTGGTAACGTTCGTCGCCCAACCTGTGAAACAATCCCTGCATCCAGGAAATACGCCTTTCCGCATCGTTTGAACCCTGTTTGTGGGTCAGATGCGTTCTTTGATCGTTAGTAAGTCACTTAGGAGTCCTGAGCGCCATGTGATGTGCCTGTCCGGTGTGAGGCGGCCCATCATCCTTGTGTTGTATAATTTACATTACACGCCTCTTAATCAACCCCCCGGCGTTCAGGGCCTAATGCCCCGCAATAAAAGATACAGGGTGGGAACGTTGTTGAATCACAAACGTAAAGAAAAGAGAAGAATGCAGGGAACCGAACTTGCAACTAGAGGAATAGCACGGCAACATAGTAGGGGTCTGGAAGGCGCCTGAACAAGCTGCGGAGAGGGTGACATGGGGTGAGGCAAGGGAATTGGCAGCGCCCTGCCTAACCGCATGCTGCCCATCCGCAGGGGAGACACCTGGTGGAGTGCAGTCAGCACAGAAGAACTTTCTGGAAGCTTTGGCCTTAGCAGGCCAAGTTGGGGCAGCTGACGAGGTAATTCACTCCAACTCGGCATTTAGGGGATGTAAACATGCCCCACAGGAGGGAGATAGGGTCCGACAGAACCAAAAGAAATTCAAGATGTGATAGCGAAAGGGAAGGGGAGGGGAATGTTTCGTAATATTGACTGTGAGGCGCGTCGGCAGGAATAACAAGGCCAAGTGAGCAAGCGTTTAGCACAAGGGAGGCTCTGTTGCCAAACTGCCTGGCATGGCGACTAATTGGCGCCCAAAGCAAGCCGCTTAGCCAGCTGAGCACAAGACAGCAAAGGCAAGCGTGCTGCCTGCTCAAGAGGTTGGCCGCGGTGGCTGCATACTCTCTGCTGCTGCCAGGCTGCCTCCGCCTCCCGAGGGCTTGGCAGTGGGTACGGCGTCCACTGGCGAGGGCAGGCCCCTGCTGCTGCTGCCATCACCCATGCCCTGGCTGCTGGCGGCGGCAAAGCTGGCACGCAGGGCCTCAACAAATGCCATGCTGGTGGCCTGGGTGGCAGCCTCAAAGGAGTCGTGTGATCCCGCCTGGCTGGCCAGCGTGGCCTGCAGGTTGGCGCCAGCTGCAGAGGGCTGGCTGGAGGCAGTGACTGATGGTACAGTAGAACGTGGAGAGATCTCCTGCACTGACGTGGCCGCAGTGTGTATGGATGCATTGCTGTTCAGGGACGGCACGCCCGGGCCCTGGTTGCGTCGCATCTCTGCAGGCAGACAGGCAGACAGGCGGACGGACGGTGGGTGGGTGATGGGCGGGCAGCGAGGCAGGCTCCGCGTGGTGAATGCTAGACAGCCCAGTGTCGGGCAGCTACTAATCAGTACAGTACAATCAGTAGTGATAAAGTAGTGCAGGCGCGGCTGCTCTCCCAAGAGCAGTGTGCGCAGCCAGGCATGCACCCTCACGGAATTACGCGAAGAAAAGAAGTACAGGACCGAAGATACCAAGAAAAATGGAAAATGGAAATGTATCAACCGCACTTGGCTTGCCCAATGGGACGGCGCCCTGGCCGCTCACTCACTCACCGGTCTGCAGGATTGTGCGCAGCCTGTCGACAACCTCCTCGAATGTCGGCCGCCGCCGAGGGTCCCGCTGCCAGCATGCTTCCACCAGCTCCACATAGGCCTGGTACTCCCCCAAGGGTCCAGCGGGAAGCTCAGCTGGGCCGGGGATGGTCAGGCCAGAGCCGTGCTGCGTTGCCTGCACCGTGTTGATGATCTGCAGGGAGAGGGGAACACACAAGAAGGAAGACGCAATAAACAGATGAGACGGGGCGACGCATTTGTCTTATGTCCCTAGCGTACAGGGGCGGCCAACCATGTCCGCTTAAGCAAGGGGCAGAATTGTCACGGGGAACGTTTTCAGCCAAGGCTGCAACCTGGTGCAGACGCTAGTCAGGCAGGGGTGCCGTGCTGTGAGCGACATATCCCATTTAGTAAGCTCGTGCAGCACATTGTACTGAGGAACGTTTGTCAACATCACGCGCTTCATGCTGCGAGCAGCGACATGCGTCTGGCAATCGAGCAGGCCTCTGGTCGCACCTGGTATGGATTGCACCCCTCAAATGGCGCCCGCCACGTCATCAGCTCCCAGAGAACCGTGCCAAAGGCCCACACATCTGTAATGGCGGAAGAAGATGGTGCCAGGCAGGGCATGGCAGGTTAGCACTGCAACACGCTGCGGCGGCATTCAGACGGCATGGACAGCAGTAGCAGCAGAGCCCAACGCCTTGCACAATTGCAGGTTGCATCTCTCTGAACTGCCAGGAGGCTTGAAGGTGGAGGGCGGGCTGACCAGCTTGGCTTCACAGAGGCTTGGCTCGGCTAACCATGCCTGCCTGGCCAACAATTCTCCCAACCTATTTCCCAACCAATTCTAATCAACTGCTGACTGTGTGCCTATGCCTCACCTGCAGGCAGCCCGCCATCCTCTCCTGCCAGCACCTCAGGCGCCAGCCAGCGCGGGTTTTGGATGCAGAGCGAGCTCATGAAGTCAGTTGGCTCCAATGCTCTCGACAGGTTGAAGTCTGCCACCTGAAAGAGAAAAGAAAGAAGAGACGAGCACAACAGGCAGGCAACGGTGGGTGTGGGAGTAAGCAGCCGTGTAAGACCGAACAGGCGTGGAGACGTGCCGGGTAGCAAGCAGGCGATGCAACAACAGCAGGCAGGTGGTCAGGCGCAACTGGGCACAATAGCTGTAGAATATGTTAATCTCTTATAGGGTTGACATTTAAGGATCAGGGTGGCTGGCCTTCCGCGCCCCAAGTCACACCTGGCAGGCACCATGACCATCCACACACCTTGACCTGCCATTGGGAGGTGACCAGCAGGTTTGCAGATTTGAGGTCCCTGTGGTAGACAGCGGGCTGGCGGGAATGGAGGTAGACCATCCCCTTGGCGGCATCGCTGGCCATGCTCAGCAGCCGGGGCCAGCTCAGCTGCTTGGCGGCCTGCAGGGAAGGTGAAGGTGAAGGTGCAAGTGCAGCGCTAAGGACTAAGGTACATGCAAGACAAGGTAAGATTAATAGCAAACAGGGTAGAGTGTGCCTGGTGGTGCCGCTGCACATGCCAGCGGGCAGCGCCTGTATGCGCCGCTTCACATTGCGGGAAGGTGGCAATTCACCTTTTGATCCTTCAGGCCTTGAGCCAGCAAAGAATCAACGCTCTTCCGCGCACAGTACTCCACTGCAGCAAACAGCACGAGTGGTTGGTATGAGTTAGCAGTGGAGTAGTTCGGGAAAGGGCTTGCCATCAAAACTAGAACGCAACAACTTCAGTTTGCATCTGGGGGTAACAAACAAATGCCCTTCAGGCTCCCATCCTTCTGGAACAACTGGCAGGCTCGTATACCAGCTGCTGACAGGGGGTTTCTGGGGCGCCTCGCCACTTCCACTGCCCCCGAAAGAGGCGGATTGTTCATGACTGCACAGGCAGGCGCTCCACATTGTATAGCTAATGGGGAGCGATAGCGACTCACTCAGCAGGCAGGGCGGCTCCAGGCAGGCGCCCATGTAGAGGCAGATGTTGGTGTGACGCAGCTTGCTCATGATGCCCGCCTCCTGCACAACACAGGGCGCACAGCAGGGGCACCACAAAGTCAGCACCGCATGTCCAGCATTAGGCCGTGTTGTCCTGCCCGAGGGAGGGAGCAGCTCGGGGGGGGCAAGCAATCTGACTAAGAGGGTCTGAAAGGGTAGCGATGTGCCACCATGACCAGCATGTCGGTCAAGCTGCGGTCCACAATGATGCCCAAGAACGATGCCCCAAAGTGGTGTAGATGAAGATGAAGGTGAGCAGACACGTGAGGCATTGAGTGCCGAATGAGACCACTGCCTTGAATCCAGAGGAACACTCCATTGTGCCGCATCACAAAGGCAACAACCAGCGTGGTGTGGTGCCTCAGCTCAGCTTTCAACTTTCTTCCAACTCCCAACAGCTGCCTGACTGTTCCCCACACGCACCTTCTCCAGCTGCCGAGTGATCTTCCGCTGGTGAGTGGTGTCGCTGGCGCCTGGTGTCTTGTCACCGCCCAGCAACTTAACCGCCACTGCAGGCCACAGGAGATTTTATGGGCGGGGATGTGTGGAAGGGCACGGCATATCAAAGGAGAAAGGCAAACTAGCGTGCATGCGGGAGCATGGGCCGCGCTCATTCTAGCTGCCTGCTTTCCCCGCGTTGTTGCTGCTGCCTGTTAACAAGAGCTTTGCAGCCACCTGGGGATTCCACCCCTATGCCACCCCTATACCACCGCCTTTACCCAGCCGGCGCCCCAGTGGGCACCGGCCTATGCACAATCGGGGAGCATGCGCCCTGTTCGCGAGCTACCTGCCCTACCATGACACCCCCCTGACGAACGTCCCCTGCTGCCAAACAACCAAAACCAAACACTCCCCGACAACAGCACACCCAAGTCGCACCCACCTGAGGTCTGGCAGTACTTGGCTCGCCACACGGCACCAAAGGAACCCGCACCGATGTTGCTCTCCAGCTCCAGCTCGGAGAATAGAACTGCAGCAACGCAAAGTGAAGATGCTTGCAAGGGCACAGCGAACACGGCAGTGACAGGGAGCAAGGCAGTTCAGGGATTAAGGACCAGGGAACAAGGACGACACAATGGGAAAGGGATGATACAAGTGGCACGAAGAGGTGGCAGGAGAGAGCACAGCGTAAGGTGGTGGATTGGGGCGTAACCAAGCCCGCCCGCGCCCCCGTCCGCGCGAGCCGCGCCCCCTCCGCCCGCTCCCCCCCACACACACCCACACCCACACACCCACCTACCACCGACCCACCACTAGCACGTACCTGTGTTCCACATGGCTGGCAGCCTCTTGGCATCGGTGTCCACCAGCATGGTGCCAAAGGTGCGACCGCTGTCTCCACGGCGCAGGTTCCTGCTGCTGCCGTCGCCCATCAGATCGCCAGAAGAGCGACCGGATGGACCGCCGGCCACCACAGCTGCTGTGGGAGTGGCTGAAACCCGTTTGCCCTCAAAGGCGCTCCCCATCGGCACGCCGCCGTTTGCAGTGCCAAAGTCACCGCCTGGCCGTGCGCCTCCCTTGAAGGAGCTTCCTTCCTTGTTGCCCTGGCCGTCCTCCACGTCACCCACGCCAACCGAGTCGCTGCCGCCGCTGACTTTGGTAGCTAGCCACTCGGGGGATGGCTCAGGAGCCGCCGTGCGGCGTCGCCGCTTGACCACGAAAGCAGCGAGGAGAGCCACAATAACTGAAAGCACGATACAGCAAAGCAGAAGATGGTTGGAGGTCTTGCAAGGGAGGCTTGTGTTAACAGGCTGGACGAACCAAAAGCGGAGCACGGCTGCCGAACACAGCAAGTCTTCCATGTGCAATGGCAGGGACGGGGGCACACATTTCACGTGCCATCTCCAATATGTTGCGACGCACCTATGCCCGCTGCCGCCCCCACAGCGATGCCGGCAATGGCGCCAGAAGACAGCCCGCTGCCGCTCCCACTGCTATCTTCCATGCCGGCACCATCAACTGAGTCAGGGTCGATTGCAAGGTACGGGTTGCCTGGACTGGAGACGACCGTAAAATCAGAACCAAAGGTGTTGGCGCCATCTTTGGGCCAGGGATCGGCAGGACCTGCAGGGATTTGCCAGAACAGGGACGTCAGTGACCCATGGCTCTTGGCTGCAGTGCACCACTTGCGTAGCAGAAACCCGCAGCTGGATTTCCTAATCCCAAAATGCTGCTGCGATGCCTCTCCGCCGAGGCGCCAACGTCAGAGCAGAGCCCTAGTGATGTCAGTGCCCAGCGCCCTGTACACCCAGGCAGGCTAAACAGCGACCCCCTTTGTTTTTCCACGGCACCAGCCGCCTGCCTCACCAGACAAGTTATTGCCCTGTACCGCCAGCAACTGCAGGCTTGGGAAGGCTGACGGATAATTGGCTTCGTGGCCTGCCTTGGGAGCCGCCCATTCCACCGGCAGCAGGCCGGAGATCCCATTGTACGACAAATCCATTTGCTCCAAGGAACGGGAGTACCAGCCCCCAGGAATAGCTGTCTGGTTGAAGGAGTTCTTGCTAATGTTGAAGCTCCCGCCTGCCATGAAGCCTGAGGCATCCATGTTGAAGTCATCCAGCCCGCCACTGAGCTCATTGTGGGCTGCAGCAGGCGGAAAGTTGAGGCAGGAAAGCGAGGGTGACCTCAGGATGAAGTAGAGGGTGGGAGGCAGGTGAGGCATGCAGCGGGAGGGGCCGTGAAAACAAGCGTGCAAGGAAGCCCGGCAGCATGCATCTGCTCTGTGGCCAGGGGATGGGGAAGCAGGGAAGACTGCAAATGCTTTCCAGCAGGACCGGCTGCTTTCCAGTTAAGGTAATAATAGGCTGGGCAAAAATACGTGATGACATGGTGCATGCCTTCCAGCAGATCCGGAGCATAGCAGCATTAGCCGCAGCAGCAAGCTCACCCAGATTGAGGGTGCGCAGGGACGCAAACGACCCCGCCATCCGCCAGCGCATCGGCACTTTCCCACTGAACTTGTTGTGGGAGAGATCAAGCTCCTCGAGGTATCGCAAATCAGCCAGTGCTGACGGCAGCATGCCTTGCAGGCCGCAGGAGGGCAGCCGTCTGCGGGGGGCATGCGGGGAGCAACTGGGCAAGAGGCACAAGGCAAGCGGCAATACCCAACTCACGAACGTTCAATGAAAGCATCAGAAAGCCGGCGGTGAGTCTGTGGCATGTGGCACCGCAAAGCAATACAACAGCTGTAAATGGAAAACCAGTCGTGCAGCCAAGCCACAAGCCAGTAGCACAACGACTACTCCGGTCGCGCCATGCCCTTTCAGCCAAACCTCCTCCTGGGCTGCCGAAGCCGCATTGTCTGACCACAGCCAGCCCACACAACAGGAGCCGACTCCTCAAGATACACTCACACTCCAGTGACTGCCCCTCGCGAGTTGCAGCTGACTCCGCGCCAGCCCGGGGTCATGCTATTGCCGCATGGCGGCATGCCCGCCAGCCAGTCTGCGCCCTCCGCCGCCTGGCACCCTGGGCTGGCCAGCGCCGCGTCCCAGTTGATCACAGAGCCCTTCAGGCTCAATAGCACCTCTGCACAAGGGGGGCAGGTGAACGGGCGTGCCATGTAGGCAGGCGGGCAGGCTGGCCAGAACCTCGTCTAACAGTTGTATAAAGGCATGCTTAAGAACGGGTCAACTCAACTGAACGTAACAGCAGCAGCAGCGGCAGCCAAGCTTCCAACCATGCCCAATCTTGCCACAACCAGCAATGCCGCACAAGCAGGGGCGTGCGGCAGCATCATCAGCATCACGGGCAGCTAGGGCAGCGTTCACGAGCCTGTGTCGCTGCTGCTGGTGGGTGTTGGCGATACCATCATAGGGTCCACCTCCAAGTTGGGGTTGCCCGGCTCCCAGATGCACATAAAGTTTGGCCCAAAAAGAGCAGCGGAACCGGCGGGCCATGGGTCGCCTGGACCTGCATCCCACCATCAACACAACAACACCAACAGCCGAGCTCAGCTTGTGCCAGCAGCCTCAGCAAACTAGCTGTTGCCATGTCCGCTGCCTGCAGGCAGAGCCCCCCCCACCCAACACACACACACACACATCGGCCTGTCTTTGGCTGCTGCCTGCCAACGAAAGTAGCAGGGCGGCCGCTGTCAGCGACCAACCGCCCCTCGCCATGCTGCCCGTCAGCCTTTCACATCTGCTCACCTGACAAGTTGTTGCCCTGAAGTGCCAGCAGGTTGAGGCTGGGAAAATGCGACTTCATGCCATCCACAGGCTCTCCCCACATCAGCGGCAGCCGCCCTGACAGACCGTTGAATGAAAAGTCCAGGGCTGCCAGGGTTTTGGAGTACCATACCCCTGGAATGGGCCCTTGATTGAAGCTGTTAGCTGAAACGTTAAAACTCTTGCTGGCAATGAAACCACCGGCGTCCATGTTGAAGTCAGACAGCGCACCGCTCAGCGCGTTGAAGGCTGCAAAGGGGGCGAAAAGGTGCAACAGCGCAGCGAGGATTAAAAGCTCAGATCTAGGCAGGTAGGCAAGCATGCAGGCACGCGCAAGCAGGTTTGCCGTCGCTGGTTGGTACAGCTGCGCATCGGCGTCACACTTGAAACATTGCCGAGGGCCAGCAGCCGCCGCACGGTGCAGCTCACCGAGGTTGAGCGTCTCCAGTGACGGGAATGCCCCTGTGGCGGTCCATTCCTTTGGTATACCTCCAACCATGGTGTTGCGAGACAGGTCGAGGACCTGAAGCTGCTGCAGCTTCGCCAGCTCTGGGGGCAAGGTGCCTTGCAGCCAGCAGTTTGACAGGCTCCTGCAAAAAATTTGAATATGGTCGTGATTGACAGGGAGGACAACCACCTGTGTCAGCTGTTTGGCACTGGCCAGCGAGCGTAGCCGCCAGCGGCAGGCGCTGCCGCACCACGCCGCGTGTTGCCAGGCCAACAAGAGCAGCAGCACCTGGTGGTGGCCAAGCGACCGATACAGCGGCACAGCTGCTACATATTTGCAGTGGCACTCACACTTTGACAACAGCACCCTGCGCGTTGCAGCTGACGCCAAACCATGCAGCGGCCGTGTTGCTGCCGCACGGCTCCGTTCCTGCCACCCAGTCAGCGCCGGGCGACGCTTGGCACATTGCGCTGGATGTGCCTGTCTCCCAATTGCCCACTGAACCATCATCCACCGAGTTTCGCAGGGTCAGAAGGACCTCGGCTGCACAGCAGGCAGGCGCGGAGGCATACACACGACAAGTCGGGCGCAGAGGGGGCGCGCTAAAGTGGATGGGCGGCGGCAACTCCGCCCGCCTCCTCCCACCCTGGCCACCAGCGCCACTTCACAGAAAGTCATGGATCTGGCAAGCATGCACCTCCGAGCTGCAAGCCGGCGACGTGCCGACGCCACACCGGGGAGCTGCCCCAAACACCGGGGTGGCCAACGCACCCTCGTCGGCCGTCGCCGCAGACGCCAAAGACGGCCATGCTGCAAGACGAAGCACCAGCAGCGCCGGCAGCCACGCTAAGCGTGGGGTGGCGCCGGTCATGTGAGCATGGGGATTGCGGGGCCCTTGAAGTTCACAAGAGTGTACAATGCCGCCGCACCAAGTTTACCGCGTGCGCGACATAATCACGGAGCCATGACAGCTTTCCTCAGGAGCGAACGGGGGGAGGAAGCTGCTCGCTTTCCCGGGATTTGCTGCTGTCCCTACATTATCAATCAAAGCAAGCTCTGTGAACAGCACATGTTGACGGTGAGAAGGCCAAATAACTGTTGCAGCGGCCGACGAGGGCGCCGGACCGCTCTCAAACTTGCAGGCACGCCGCCAGCACGGTGGGCGGGTCATACCACCGCAAACCTGGGCCCTCACGCGGCTAATCCGCGCATCTAACTTTGGGTTTCAGGGTGTTGGTTACTGGAAGACACCTTAACGGTGTGCGATGCAAGTAATGCACCAAGAGGAACAACCCCCCAGGGGCGAGTTTTCGTCACGCCAACAACAGCAACGCTGCAAGCCAGGAGCACCTCCTCGACAGAAGCTGGAATGGCGGCGCATGGCCGTTGCATCACTGCGGCGCAGGTGCCACCAGGATGCTGCAGAGGCTGGGGTGGATCTCCATGAACAGCGGGGAGAAGGGAACGACCTCCCCATCCACTACAAGCCAGGTGCCTGCTGGAGGGAGGGGAGCAGGGCGAGGCTTGTGAGTGGTGCGAGTCAAGCATGTTGATGCAGTCCCATGGACACACAGGAGAGGCATATGGAGGGGCCTCCGCCAATGCAAAAACCGCTGCGACCTCAAGTATACCCAGCACCGAGGTGTTACACTTTGCTGCCGTGTCGCCCACTCCTTCATTCTGCCAATGTGAGCCCACCCCATCCCTACCCAGGCTGGCCCCACCTGTGCTCTGAGGCTCCAAGGCTAGCGCTGCTACTCGCCGGTGCTGCACCACCGGCAGTCCCATGTGCTCCCCCTTCTCGCTGGCTGTAAGGAACTGCAGCCCTTCCAATCGGCTGGTGGGGCCGGTATATATCAAGTTGAAGCAGCCTGCCGCAGGGAGGTAAACAAGCAGGAGGGAGGCACGTGGCACCAGATATGTGGGGAGGGCAGCTCAGACTAGGGGCGCCTGGGAGGCTTGGAAATGCAGATACGAACCGGCAGATCAGCGGCAGGAGGGCGCCGTCTGGCACATGGCGCTCCTCGCGTATCATGTACTCTCCCGATGCGGTCAAGCGCATGCATGAATACCAACCACATGCTGCCACACTTACCGCTGTCTGGGGTGGCCATTGGGGCCAAATGGAAGTTCATGTCAAGGCGGGGCAGGTTGGTGGCTGTGAAGAGTGCCACCTCTCTCTCAGGCAGCCACTGCCAGCCTGGAGGCAGCTGCTGGCCTGCAAGGAGGGAACGGCAATGCGAGTTATGATACGCTGCAGCAGCTACCCGTATGCGGCAAACCAAGCCGACATGGATCCACAAGAGCCTGAGGCAACTAGAAACGACACGGCAAAGCAGAGGCCCCAACCTACCTGCCAGCTGCAGAAAGGCTGCCAACTGCTGCACTGGAGGCCCTTGAAATGCTGCCGCAACGCGCAGGCCGTCTGATTGTGAATGGTCACCGTTCTGCGCAGGCAGTGCACCAGCTGAACCAGTTACATGGCTTCTGTCCGTGCTGCCCGCTGCTGCTCCTAGGCCATCACTTGTGCCGTTGCCGCTGCTCATGGGCTCGAGAAGCGCCACCCTTGCACAATGCTTGCGCTTCAGCAGGATTTGCTGCAACGCCCCTACCACAAACCGAGTGCCGCCCATCCACCTGCGAGAAGCCAAGCGGGTCGCCACAGCAGCAAATATGAAAGCAGGGTGTATGCAGGCAAGTTTTGAAAGGGTTGTAGCCATCCACCCAGCGGCAGAATCAACGCCATGCATCCGTCAGCCAGCGCTTCCACGCATACAGCAGCCCACGCAACCGAAATGCAGCTTTTGATAAAATTCACCCCGAAGAGAAGCCGCACCTGAGGTGCTCCGTTCCGATGTCTAGGTTTGTGATGAGCCCAAAATTGATGGAGAGGAAGGAGAAGCAGCGCCGCTCATGTTGCAGCACTGCAAACACCCACCAGCGCAGCACAAGCACAACCACACCGCGTCATCACATGGCGAACGCAAAGCGACCGCCAGCAGTAAGAAAGCAGGCGCTGCTGACCTTGCTGAACATGCAAAGTCAATAGCAGACATGCTCCCATGGTGGTGCAGCTGCGGGCGCCCCTGGCGCCTGCTTGCCTGATGCAACGTCCAGCGGTTGCTGCTGCCCCTTGATGATCGCGTGCAGCGCGGTGTGCACGCTCCACATGCCCATTGATGCAGCCAGGGCATTGCCGCTGCCGCAGGGGATCTGTGCCAATGGAATCCGCCGCATTGCATCCCAGTCCTGCCTTGCAAGCAAGCCCTGCATGCTAGGTCATAGCAACGCTGCCTGCTGTTCAACTTTGAGGAAAACGGGCCACCCAGAGGAGACAGTGTGAACTAAAGGTGAAGCACCTCGGACGGCTAGAGCCCGTGCCATTGATCCCAGTGCAGGCCACTGACATGCAATATCGTGCGAGTGGTGAGGAAGGTTTCTAGAAGTGCTCACAGCACGCCAGCCAGTGTCAGAGCCACCATCCAACACAGCAAACACCTGCAGAGCCTCATGCATCGTGCCATCGCCGCCAATTGCCACCAAAGCGTCATAGATGCCCGGTTCCACCTGCTTCACTATCTCTGTAGCCCAGAGTGGGGGAAGGCAGGAGCCGTGGTGAGCAAGAAATGTGTATTGGTATTTTTACCAACACAAGTGGCCACGGGAGGAGGTTAGGCGCAGAGCCCAGCTAAGCTAATATGTAACAGGTACGCAAAGTAGGGAAGGGAAGGGGGTGGATGGCTGAGCAAGCGCACCTGTGGCATGTCCCGTTGCCTGTGTGAGGTGCATGGTCAGGTGGTAGCCTGCTGCCTCTAGCGCCGGTCGCACCTCCCTTTCGTAGATGGCGGGGGCTCTGCGCGGGGCAACACAGGGCCAGGGTACAGGCTTGGAACATTCTGAAAGGCAGCACAGAGATCCACCAACAGAAGCGGCACTACACTGATGTCAACAGCAGCAGGGCAGTTATCAGTTGGGATGGACTTAAGGAGCAAGTCGCGACTTGTGAAAGTGCACTGACACGTCGATTTCAGGTCTCATGCCCCAACCTGCTGTCAGCCAGGCAGGTAAGGTCAGCATTCAGCAGCGCGCCAGCCAAAGCAGCAGCACCCACCTGCCAGGTCCGCTGGCCGGATTGACGATCGCCAGCAATCGTAGTGGGCTGTCGGCACTGCCCCAACAGCAGCAAGCGTTGCGGATCAGCTGCACTGCCTGCTGTGCCTGTTGTGGTGACTCCAGCGTTAGTGGCGGCGTGCGGCGCATGCTCCGGCAAGGCTTCTCTGCAGTCGCAGGCGATTTGCCAACTAGTGGTGCATACCACATGAGGAGGTCGCAGCCGCTCGATGTGGCACCAAGTATGTCTGACGCCGAAATCTGCGCACACAGGAGCAAACCAGAGCTGGCGCGGGTGGCAGACCCAGGCAGCAGGCAAGCGGGAAGACTGACTGCTGCATGCTACTTAAAAATGGCCGCCATGCGCAGCTCGACAGGCACACTTCTGTAGCGTATTGCAGGTTGGAGCGCGAAAATTGCGCCTTGTTACACATTGCCAGGCGCAGCTGGCACCAGCAGCGGGCAGCCCACCTGAATCGGCATGCCGCCGCCACGCTTGAACAGGCTGAGGAAGAAGGCGGGGCAGGATGACGACACCTCTTCAACCTGGCGCAGAAAGAGAGAGTCATTATACAACGTCGGTATCAATGTCTCATCTGTATAACTGCTGTGTAGAGCAACGCAGGCCAGCTCACAAACACGGCCGGCCGGGTGGCGGTACAGGCCGCAAAACCAGAGCGGCGGGAGGGGCAGGGCGCGAACTTGCTTGCCTGTTTGATGGAGCAGCTGCCGTCGCCGGCAATGAGGAGCTCTAGCAGGGCGCCTCGTGAGCCCAGCTGTGCACGGAACGTCCGAGCCGTGCCGAGCGACTCAACATCTTGGCTGTGATTGCCACTTGGCGACAGCAGCGCCTCCTCATGCGATCGCATGCTCATGGCTTGCTCAGGCGGATTAGGTCAGCCAGCTACAGAGTTCAAGTTGGCAATTTGGCCCTAACTTTTTAAGGCCGCTGGGCTGCGTGCGTTATAGAAAGCGAGCAGGCTGAAGTAACGCGAAAACTAGCCCGGTAGTTGGCAAGCTTCAACTCCTGAGGGCCGTGGAGCACTTGATATGGATGACCGCCACCTCAGCAGGCAGGTGCGCTCTTACAACCGCATCTTGAGGGTATTGCTGTTCCAGTTTTGAGTAACACACATGTGCTCAAGGGGCAGTTGACATTAACAGAAACTAATCGCTTAAGTTGGGTGTTTTGGGCCAATGCGTGACCCAGCTGTTTGTAGGCTGCTCCCGTCACACCTCCCTCGCCACCACGCGAGTTGGGGCGGGAGCGGCAGCAGGAACCATCTTCGCCTGTGCTGTCATTACTGGCGACTGGGTCACTACTGTGGGTGACGCTGCTGCTGTCATGGATCCTGCCACCGGCCGCACTGCCGGCGTGGTGACTGGCATCTCATGGGTGCTCCTGAGTGGTGTGGAATGTGAGGCGGAGGTGGAGGTGCTGGCCCCTGATCCAGCTGGCTCCGCCATTGACGCATCATTTCCATATGACCCACGGGAGGACGGCAGGTGGGTCTCAGTGATGATGCGTCGCTCTGGATCATATCCTGCACTCAGCAGCACCAGGGCCAAAGTGGGCAAGAAGCGGTCAAAAGTGGCTTGGGAACAACGATCCAACTGAGTCATTGTTCATGCTTCCGCAGCACGGCGAATGCATGAACATGTGCAGCAACATGAGCATCTCCATAAGTTCTCCTCCTTCACTTCATGCTGGCACTGGCGACAACCAACCATGCACGGTACCAGTTGCCCGAGCGCGCACCCGCTGTCATCCTCTCCAAGCTGGTAGTGGTCCGGCTGGGTCGCTCCACACTTCCACCCTGCATGCAGGATCACAATACAATACGCATTGAGACTTGAATCCGCTTTCATGTAGGGGCCAATGTTGAGCAGCACGGCTCAGCGCCGCGAGCAGGGACCCCGGCAACAGCTCAACACCTGTGCAACTAGGAAAATATTGCAATCAAACAACTTTGGCAGTACGTGTGCCAACAAGGCAGCAGCCTTGCTGTGCAGCACAGCAGCAGCCACTCACCACCACCAGCTCTGCCAGCCTGTCATACAGCGGCGCCAGCTCAGCAGGGGGAGGCACCATGCCCCTGCCAGGCAGCAAGCATAACAGGAACAAAAGCAGAGCATGTAGCTTGCCTCAGCATATATGCGCAGCGTGAAGTGACATGTCCAAGTCCGAGTGAGCTGTTGTTTGCAATGTTGTGCAAGTTCTTCTTCTGTCCCATGCAAGAGTAACCACACCCGGCTGGCATCAAGAAGCAGCAGAGTGGCTTCCAGTGCAAGGACCAGAATGCTCACTTGACCACCTCCGGCATGCCCACCCCTGAGCCATAAGCCTTCTCCATCTTGCTCTGATCTACACTCATGGAACCCCCTGCATCATATATGCGTATGGGGGGGTTGTCGCTGTTGAGACTCTGAAAGAGGTGGCAAATGCAAAATACAGCTGCTGCACGTGCGAGGATAACAGGAGACCCAGGCTAGAGGCGCTGTTTGAGGGGCGCTGGACCAACCTTCCCGTGGTGGCATGCACACGCCATGATCACACGTCTGCCTAACCTGACAGGGAGAAGTCCAGCATCACCCCAGAAGAATGGCTGCAGTGCAGAAGAACAGCTCACAGGCCAGGTACGATAGGAGGCTGATGAATGCAACAAAACGCAGCAGTGCAGATGAATGGCAGTAAGCTGACGTGCACAGCTGAAGGGTGCAATGGGACAAAACCTGCAAGCTCCAGATCTGGCCTGCTTGGGGAGCATTGGCAGATCACCTTATTCCCACCAGGTCTGTTGTGCCTGATGATGTAGCGATGACGTCAGACTTGTCCTCAATCTCTGAACGCAGCATCACCATGCTCTGATCCATGCCCAGCATAGTGTGGCTGCAAGGAAATGCAGGCAGCCAGCGCAACTGTGGCAAGGCAGTGTGTGGTATTTATGATGCGGCAGGAAGGCTGCTGGCAGCTGCTGTGCCGGCTCAACAGTAAGCCAAGTGAGCGGTTGAGCTTATTTGCAAGAAGGACCATGAGGCAGTGTGGTACAGTATCAGGAAGACTGGATGCTGGAGGGCAGGATGGTGGACTGGAAGGCGGGCGGGCAGGTGGGCCAGCGGCTCTATATAACTTGCCTGCCTGTCATCAAATGCTCCACCAGCTTGTTGGTCATCCCCAGCATGAAGGTGTCCACCTGCAGGCAGTCAGGATGGAAAGTATAGCATGCCTCAACCCACATTGGTGGCTCAACAGCATATGCCGGTTGGGACTGCCGTGCGATATACATGCCGTACACACTAAGGGACACCAATGCCCCACACAACATAACAGGGAGCACACAACTGCAGGGGACAGCAGCCCTGCATACAGCAGGCCACCATACCAGTATCACCCGCACTTCGGTTGCATTGAAAGTGGATCATATGACTTCACCCCTCCCCTGCCCGCCAACCTGCGGCGACTCTCTGAGAGCACCAGCATAATACCTGCAACGTTGCCAGGATGGCGGGGCTCACCTGCTCAAAACCCATGATGAAACCAAACTGGCCCACTGTGACCTGTCGACGGCACAAGAACGGGGAGCAGAAACGTTCAGATAGCAGGTTAACACTGCCGCCGCCGCCACCACAGCAGCAGAAGCAGCGTTCACTGGCTCATCAACTGCCCCTGCCATGGTCTTACACGTTCGTCAGCAACAGCAAGCTGCCCACACGCTGGCTTCGTCAACCCACGCCCACGGACGTATTTATTCTTTCTTTCTTTTTTTCTTTGCCCAGACGCTGGACAGCAACAATAGCACGGCTGGAGGAGGATACCTTAAGAAAGATGGGGGCTGACCAGCGGGGTGGCTGGACCCCTCCCCCGACGGAGGTGCGCCCAGGCAGGCGGCTGAGCAAGATGCCGTGCCCTGTGCGCATGCCCAGCCCTAGACCTGCATGTTGTTGTGCAAACTACTGGGAACACGTTCACTTTTGTGCAAGGAATACGAGCATTTCAGGGAGACGGCAGGCCGCATCTCTGGCTGCAATGCCACCCATGCACTAGCAGGCAGGCAGGCGGGCGGGCAGGCGGCTGTATTGCGTGCCTGCTTTGGTGCTGCGCAGTAGAATGATCGCCTTAGCTTCCTGCGGCTAGGACGGCACAAAGCTTCATTTGGAGGTGCAATCGCAAGTTCACTGCTGCTCCAAGTGCCACACAAAACTGCCAGCACAGCAGGAAGATGACAGGGTAGCAATTCCGAAGGAGATCTCCAGCTTCGGCGTCACTAACCTGTATGAAGCTGGGGCTGAGGGGCGGGCATTGATAGCGCGACTTGCAAACCTTGGACACTTTGTCAATAATGTTTCCGCCCTGGAAACAAGATCCAGCAGACATGGCACAAGAGGTCAACAGCAGTAGGATCAGCAGCGAAGCGTTGCAGCGGTGCGGTAGTAGCGCAAGCGGGGCGGGGCTGTCCAAGATGGCAAACCCCTACCTCGGATGCCGCTTGCTGTAGCACACTAGGCATGGTGGACGCTGAAGTATACTGCGAATTTAGTATACCCTACTGTTGCTGACAGAATGCTCTACGAAGTCACGGCAGCAATTCGAGGTTGTTTGCTGCACTGCAGTAGGAGGCAAGCCCACCTAGATCATTGAGAGCTTTCCCTCGGGTTCGCAGCGGAGCAACCTTGGAGCTATGCGAAGGGCAGCGAGATGGAAAGAAGCAGCTGCAGAACTTGTCATCATCGGCACATGCGTGCTTGACTTAAAAGTTGGACTTGGTTCTGGGAGTGAGAAGCAGCCGACTCGGCTTGGGCAGCCTGCATGGTGCAAGCTCCTAGCAGGAGTGGCACCCCAACCTGTGGCTGCAGCGCCCCGAGCGGAGCCGCCAGTGTCACAGGCTGGGGAGGGCCTCTCCACCATGGGATGTTGCCCCACCACTGCAGATATGTGATGCATATGTCTGTAGGAGATTGAGCCGAGCTACGGACAAACGCTGCCAGTGCGTGCCTGCCTTGGGCGCCATGCCACTAGTAGCAGACACCCTCGAGGTGCCACCACACCACCCAAGGTTCCTGACTCGGCCTGAGGTGAGGACTGGTCCTGCCCCTGGGTGTAAGACAATTTTACGAGCACTGTATTCATACAAAGCACTGTATCCATTTGCATTGTTGATTCTGTTCCCATCAGGTCTCTGTCGAGGCTTAGTGAGGTAATACTGCAAGCGGGGGCAGCCAGCCTTCCATGCGTGCCCCTGCCAGCATCAGCCTGAAGCCAATCCATGTGCCCGCCACTGGGATGCCCAAGAAAGTGAAGAACAGTAAGTAACGTCCGGCAAGCTCCAGCCTGCCGTGCCTGATGGGTGCATCAAAGGCTCCCATGGCACCAGCCATCAAAAAGATCGGAAACGCTGAAATAGAGCCCAACAGCAGGGCGCCACCAGCAATGGCACGGAATGCACCGCTCCAAAATGGCATCCTTTGTGCACCCGGGGGATATTCAAGAATGCCTGCGTCGGGGTAGGGTGACGGACAATTGAGGTTAGTTTGCTGGGTGGGAAGCGAGTTACCATCGAGCCGTTCATGCTGGCACGACGTGCTGCGGCCAGCATGACAGCAGCTCAGCTGTCATCTGTCTCAAGTCAGCACGTGCATTTTTGCCTGGAAAGAGTCTTACAGCTGACCAATCTGACGTCAAGGACGAAAAGGAAGAGGGAGACATGTGGCCGAGGTGGCGGCGCCTGCGGGCGGCACGCCAGGTTGCAGGCACCTGGGCAGAAGTTACTGCGCTCCGCGTGTGGGTAGCCAAACGGCGTTTTGCTCCTTTGTGAGTGAAACTCGGAGGAAACTATTGCGCAACGCCGTTTCTGCTACTGCACGCGTGGATTGGGCCCAATGGACCCAACGCTGTACGCTGGCAATTTGGTAAGCAAGCGTTGGTGAGTGCCCAACTGCGTTATCCCAGTGCGTGCACGGCGTATCAGCTTCACAAGTGCGGCAAAAATGCATACCCGCATTATCAGTACTGCCACAGCGGTGAGGTACCACCGCTACTGCTTAGCGGCAGCCCATACAACCTCATGCGGCTGCCTTGATTTACAGGACTAGCTGTGGTTGCCGCTACTAATCCAAGGACGGGTTTATACTTATCACCATTTTTTAAAAGTTGACACTACAACGAATCCAACAGGTGCGCGCGCCCATACAACACAGGGCCGGCCAAGGCCATTTGATGACCTGGCAGGTACGCAACGGGGTGCTGTTACCTCTAAATCAACGTCTGATTGTGATGTGCGGCAAGCATTTGCCCTTGGCTGCTTTGCCTGCCCGTTGAACCTCATTTGTGCTGCTTTTTTGATGCAACTTGCGGAGAAGTATGCTGTGCTGTCGTTCTTCACTTTGTATTACCTGCACACAGTGCACCTCCAGTATTGCAGCGATCTACCCTATCGTAACTCTCCAGCCGTGTTTGCCGCCCTCTCCATGTGCCGTGCTCATGCTGCAGGCGGGGTCGCAGGCGTGCCCTGGGCCGACAGCGGCGCACTGCCTCCAGCAGTGGAAGCCATGGGAAAAGCTGCTGGACCGATACCATCAGCACACCAAGCGCTGTACCGCCTGCAGGGGGGCCCTGGAGCGGGTGCGTCCCGCACGCATCACCGGCCTGGCGCTGGCGGTGGGTGCTACCATCGCCGCGGCATGGGGCCCAGCCGGTGTTGGTCCCGCCACTGCGGCTGTGGGAGTGGCGGGTGCTGCTGTTACCACAGTAGCCGCGTTGTTGGAGTTACCCTCTTCTTGTTTTGATCCAGGAATACTCCCATGCTGATCGCTGAGCTGCTGCACTACAAGCAGGGCTGACCAATCGCTCAAAGTAGGTATACCATGAGCTGCGCAGATCCGATGTGCTCATGAGCTGCAAAGGGGGCTCAGCCGCAGCTCAGCTGTAGGCGTCCCCTGTGGTGCATCCCAACGACTTGGGCAGCAGAACACACTGCTTTTTTCAAGGCCTTTATGAACCTGTTTGAACCGCACATTTGTAAAACGTGACCAGTACGCTTGTACATTCCCGGTGTTGATCCCGTGTACATTAGCACAACCTCATGATGTTGCAATGTCGATACGCCGGTTACAATGAGATCTGCACGGATTGCTCCCCTGTAGCTGCTGCCCGTGTTTGCTTGGCCCCGCCAGTATGAACCCCATCCTTGAATACCACACAAGCCATGCCATCCTGCAATCTACCCGCGTCGAGTGCCGATAGGGCCTGCCTGTGTGCTGACGGGCACTGCTGGGGCATTGTGCACTGGCACTGTGGGGGCTGTGGTGTACGACACAGGCCCGCCATGGGACCGAGCAGGTGCAGGGCTGCCGCCGCCCATTGGCTGGGGCACCACAGGGGGGCGGGGCATGTGCTGCACCACACGAGGGCTGCCCGGCGCGCCAGTGCCGTACTCTGCCTGCCGCTCCTGTTCCTTCCTCCCGCCTCCAAACAGCCCGCTTAGAAAGCCGCCCTTCTTCTGCTCCTTCCTCCCCGCAGCTGCAGACAGACACTCAACATCAGCACGTGCAAAACAAATACTGAGTGGGCATAGGGTTGTAGAAGGTCTGAAGGACAGAGCACTCGGGGGGGCTAAATAAGAGGCTTAGTGTATTGCCAACTGCCAGGTGCCGGTGCCCACGTTCTCTCACCCTCTGTATCATATGGAGGACGGGTAGCGGCTTCTTCGTCGTGCCAGCCTGCAGTGTGCGAGAAAGCACGTGGGTGTGTCTGTTTGTGGGCTCCAAGCCAACCTTGATGTTGTGCACACTGTGTGTGTTTCAATTGAGCATCCAAGGAATGTACAAATTGGCACTGTATGAACGACCTTGCACAAGTGTGAGAAGCTGAGGCAAGCAAACGGGGAGATGCAGCAGAATGATTGTTTTGGTGTATTACAGAGACCCCACTGCATCTCACCAACAATGGATATAATGAGGAAGTAGGCGATTGCGGAAATGATGGAACCGGCCACCAGAACACGGGCACGTGCAGCCACTGTACCTGCAGACAGTGGCACCGGCAGCAGCTGCTGGTCAGGCATGCTGAAGCACTGTATGCTGGCATGAGGATCAGTAGGACACACAGACTAGCAATGCGCCCAAAGGAGGCAAGGTGGGATGCAAGGTCTATGACAGAGGCGGTCTTTGCCAAAGACTCTGCCCATCTTGTCGGGCAACCGCCCAACGGGCGATCATGGCCACCGAGGCCACGGACAATCAGGCAAGAATTGATGGTCACGACAGGCATGACTGTGGCCAGAGTGCAGACAGTGATACACATGGATATAAGAGGTACCACCTCTGATCTCACCATTGAGGCCGTCAATGTGGTTGAAGTAGAGGAAGGTGTTAGCTGCAGGCAGACGGGAGGGCGGTAGGGCCAGGCTGGCAGGCAGGTGGGCGGCAAGTTGAGAAGCCTGGCAGGTGGACGTCTGGCGGCTACCAAACAGCCTGACAGCTAATGCTGCCCCGTCCATGCATCACATATTTTACAATGCATCATAAAGTGATGATATGCATCAGAAGATGTGGGCAGACGATGTGTTCCACCTGTGTGCATGAGTAGGACCAGCAGGACCGCCATGATGGCAACCAGGGCGCCTCTGAAGGTGCCGATGAGGGTGGTGGCACCCAGCGCCAGCAGAATCAGCACCGTCATGTTGAAGAAGGTGATCCACCAGGCATAACTGCATCAGGAAGCGGAAGTAATAAACGCAAGGTGCAGTGTGCTGAGTGCGAGGGCTGCTAGAGACTTGCAACATCAATGGCAGTGTGGGGATGCACATTGGGGTCTGGTGCCTGGAAAGAGCCAGTCAAGCAAAGCCAAATGTAGCATTAAGGCGCTGCTGAATGGCATATTCATGTTGCAAGGGTTGCTCCTTCCTGGTCTGGCATCTCACCTGAAGAACTTGTTGCAGCCCACAGGCGCCAGGTAGCCAACCGTGCCGGGGAAGCTGGGCAGGGTGGTGGCAGGTGCACCCAGTGCTGCCCCCTGCCCAGCGACATTCCGCAAGTCAGACAGAGTGGTCACCATGCCGCCGCTGCAGGCCTGCAAGCTAGTTGTGGGTTTGTGACAGGTGGGTAGGCAGGCACGGGGATTGATGGAAGCCGGGGTTGTCATTGCCGCATAGGCAGCCACCAACGCCTGGGGTTTTCGTGCATGGTCTCTGCCTCGGATGATCCCACCTGCTGCAGACTGGCAACTCCGGCCAACATGAGCACCCAGCCAACGAAGGCCAGCAGTATGAATAGCCAGGCAAGGCCCCTGTGGACCAGGCCGCGAGCTGCAGACATGGCGCGGCTTCGTCCTCTGAATGCTGCACTCCTAGGTGAAAGGTTGAATCAATAAGGCCTGCAGCTGCAGCCGTTCTCGCAGAGAGAGAGAGCTCTCAGCGAGTGCCACGTGGCATGTACGTCAGCCAGCACCTTGCTGACGAGGACGGCACCAATGCCACCCTCTGCCTACCCTCACATTCCGAGCGAGCAAGAAAGAGAAACGCCGTCCGCAGCAGACTGATCGCAGCCTGGGAAGACACCGTACCGATTCCTGCAGCCACAGAGGGCACTTGCCTTTCACCTGAACCTCATGGCCTCTAAGATCCAAACAGCGGCCTTCTGGCCGCTCTGGCTGCTCTTGCTGGTGGCTTGGGTGCTGATCTTGGTGTGAGTTTTACTGTGGGCTACCTGTAAGCCGAGCCACTGCAACTGCCGCTGGGAACACCGCCCTTCCGCCCGTCGCCCGCTACCCGCCTTGTTGGCAGCTGCCTACTGGTGGTTGTGGGCCCATTTTTTAGTCAACCTACTGTCCCTGCATGCAACCATAAGCGCAGTGGTGTGGCCGCCCTACAGCAGAACTGCTCTGGCAGCGATGCCAACTCGGCTCTGCTGGGAGCAGGAACAGTTGCCTACCTGTCGCCAGGTGAGAGACAAGTCCTGACTCAGTAGCACCTTGTACGGGTTGCCTAGTGCTGGACATATTTTCAAGTAACTGCCTGCATGTTTGATGCCTGCATGCCTGATGACTGATATGCAGTACTGCTTTCTGTCTCGCCCTGCAGTCCAGTGCAGCAAGTTCTTCCGCTTCACATGGTGGATCACATGGTGAGATTCAGGTGGTGCTTCGTTGCCTGCAACGACTGAACCATACAACCTTGTGCTGCGCGCGCGCGCAAGAACCC
>JAAMXP010001833.1:1534-12173 GCA_019693395.1 Ettlia oleoabundans | reverse complement strand
CAACACACTCTAGAGGAACTGTCCAACGTGTAAACATTTAAGTGAACACCGCGCCTATCGCCAAGTCCAGTCAGCGCACGTTGCCCCACTTGCCTGTCAGTATGTCCTGGTAGACCTGGCCCAGCGTGAAAGGCCCGGATCCAAAGGAGGGCCCGGGGCGGCGGCCACCCAGGCTGCCAGAGGTGAAACCGCTGCTATACAGCAGGCGCCACCGGCCATCCAGCAGCGCCATGCCAGACTTCTCTCCATCGGCTGCATAGAAAAACTTACCACGATTGTGTAACAGGTTGCAAGGAGACAAAACCAACGTCAATGTGCTGTCCGCCTTTGTTGCAATAAATCACATGCTAGCAAGGAAGCACGCGGCAGCAGGAGGCAACTTTAGGTGCTAGGATAAGTGTGGGGGTGGCTTGAAGCCCGCATGAATCAGGCACGGGGGTATTCCCTTTCTACCCCTTTGCAACGTCTCGCGAGCTTGCCTGGGGTTTGCCAAGTCAGCGTGACGGGGCCTCCCAGGCGCTCAAGTCGGCGTGCCAGCTCATCCACCCGCTGCGCCTGATCCTCGCTGGCTGCAGCCCCACGGTCCAGAGATGCCAGCATGCCGATCAGAAGCTGCTTGGTAGCTGCCACCTCAGCCTCCCTATCCTTGCGAGACTCTGGCACAGGAGCGCTGGTTGCGGCAGAGCTCGAGGGCTCGAGTGCGGGTGGTGGGGCAGGGGCTGCAGCTGATGCCGCAGCAATGGCAGTCTTCTGCTCCACATCCTCTGCTGCCGCCTGCACCGCGCCTGCCATGTCCGCTGCATCACTGGCGACATTGCTTACCATGCCCAGCAGCCCTTCCGCCGCCTGCTGCCCAGCCGCCTCCACCCCCGCCTGCACGGAGGCTGCTGCGTCAGCTGCGTCGCTGGCAGCCTCCTGGGCCGCCGTTGCCAACTCCTCCCCGGCATCCTGCGCTGCCGTTGCCAACTCCTCCCCGGCATCCTGCGCTGCCGTTGCCAACTCCTCCCCGGCATCCTGCGCTGCCGCTTGGACGGAATCGGCCGCATAGGCTGCATCGCTTGCCACCTCCTGCACCACCTCCTCAGCCTGATCCGTGGCTTCCTGCGCCGCGCTCTCAACAGCAGACAGAGCGTCAGAGGCGCCACTTGCCGCAGCGCTGGCCATCTCCTCCGCCTGCTGCTCTGCCTCTTGAGCAGCAGGCTGAGCGGACCCCTGCAGATCAGCACCACCGCTGGCAGCATCCCCAGCAAGCTCCTCCGCCGTGAAAACAACTTCAACCTCCTCGCCGCTGCTGCTGCTGCTACTGCTGGCAGAGCTGGTGCTCAAGTTGCCGGCCGTTGCGCTGCCAGCTGGGCTGCCCTTCTTTCCCGCCTTTCTAGCGGCCTTGCCTCCCTTGATGGCAGCAGGGACCTGTGGGGCCCACTCCACGGCCAGAGGCTCGTCCACGCTCAAAGGTTCTGGCTGCACACCTGCACCACAAAGTATAGCAGGCATGAGACGCTGGTTGATGGATCTGCAGGGTTGTTTGCAGCAGGGGCCACCTTGACATGCTGCGGGAACTGCCCCGTCTGGAGCTCCCCCGCACAAGCAAGGCAGGCAAACAACCTGCCTACTGTTGCTGTGAAACGAGTGTTTGTGAAATGAACAAATGTGCCTGGGAATGGGTCCCTCGAAGAGAGCTCCACAGAAACCGCCTCCGCCCCCGCTCCCAGCCCTGCCTCAGCCGCCGCCCCTGGCTCTGCTTCTGACAGCCCACGTGCCTCTGCCACCGACTGCCCAACTCCCTGTGCTGTTGCATCCTTTGGTGCTGTGCCCAACTGAACTTCCGCCTTTGCAGAAAAAGAGGGAGCAGCTGCCCTGACCAGGCCGCTGTCTTTGCTGGTGGTGTCTTCCTTGGGATCAACAGTGCCTCCCTCGCTGCTGCCACTCAGTTTCTGAAGCTCTGCCCGGCGGGCTGCCACTGTGCGGAACCATTGCAGCACTACGTTCGTGTCCGTGCCGCTGAGCTGTTCGGGGCCTTTATCTGCGTTGAAAGGGTGCCTATTGCTGCTCAGACCACTGCACTTGGTTGGGTACTATTTGGAGGCTCCACACATGGCTGGGGGTGGGTGGGTTGAGCTGGACGCATGTTGGGCTGGGATCGAGCCTCGTATCTTTATGGCAGGCTGAATTTGCATCCTGCTGCTGACAGCTGGAATGTGCTGGACTGTACTGACTTTAGTCCGTGGGCAGATTGTGGACGATTGAGTGGGCGGGGCAGAGGCAGGCAAAGGAAGCCCGCGGACGGGCGCTGGGCAGTGACGGCACTCCACCTGCGCAACGGTGGGCTTTCTCGATGGTTGTGTGATGAGTACACCGTGTTTACTCACCATTGCTACCTTCGTCAGCGGCCTTGACAACTCCGCGTCCAGCAGAACGTCGTGCCGTTCGGCAGGTTGCACCAAAGCGCGCCCTTCCCGTGATCCCGTGGCACAACCCCTGATCACGTGCGGTTCGAGAACTGGCCGACAGCACCGTGTGCTGCTGCGCACCGCCCAGCCTACATGCCAACATGGGGATCACCGCTAGCCAGGGCTTTGGTACCTTGGCAGCTTCGGTAGGTTGCCGCGTTATTCACGCACTCAACTACAGATAGTTTCGCTGGCCATTGAAGAAATTGGTGCGAACTTGCCACTGCCAGCCTGTACACACGTTTTGGATCCAGGGCTTGCAGGGGATGTAAATGCCCTCGAATTACCTGTTACACGCATGTGATCGCATTTAAACTTGACCCGCAGTCTGTTCGCAGCCCTTCGACACCGGCAGCTCAAAACCCTCGCCTACCCTTGTCCCGGCGGTCTACAGATAAGCCCTACTTACTGTGACAGCGATCCCCGCTTTACAGCACCGAGCGGCTATGCCGCCGTCACCAGCCGGTTCGGCGCCGCCCCGACCGAACGCGGCCAAGCCCCCCAGGCCTGCTCCGCTGTTTAATGTGAGATGGCAGCTCATATAATGACCGGAACGCTCGCAGCCTGTGTTGCCAGATGCGCAGCAAGCGGTGGCGGAAGCCCTGCCATTTCTGAGCAGGACTGGCAGCGCCGCCACCCACTTGGGTGCCCACCGCGCCGCCTAAGGTGCCCTTGTGTGCCGCCGTTGCAGGTGTCAAGCAATGAGGCAGGATGGCAAGCCGCCTTACACACGGTAAGTTGCTGCCTTGGCTCCTGCACATAGAATTTTCGATGGTCTCCAGCTTTTGCACCAGCACACGACTGCAGCTGGCAGGCTTATAAAGTTCGCCGCCAGCACCCACGTTCCCTGCTTTGTTTTAACTGCCACTTTGAGCTTTCCCGCTCCAGGCTGCACCTTTGTGCTGCCTTGCAACAGCCCCTGAACCCAGCCTACATATAGGCTGCTCTTTCTGCTCGAATGGACGGTCTCTCCTCTCCACTCACACAAAATACTAAATGCACTTCCCAACCTGCGCATGCAGGTGGTGCACCGTGTTGGCCGCCACTTTGGCTTCCAGGCTTTCAACCTGGATCCACGCTCAGAGGTGAGCAGTGAATGGCTGGGGCTGAATTGCTGGCACTGACTATTGCCTTGGAGATCGGGCAACTTGCTGCTTCACTTGTACAGAGCGAGGCCTGGTATGGGGCGACCACAGCTACTGCTTCTGTCGTAGTGTCGCTACTACCCCTGGGTTATCCCCCTGCTATTACTACCATGATGCTGCTGTGGCAGCCACATTGGCTGAAATCAAAGGCGGCCTGCGAGTTGCGCCCTGTCACATTTGTTCCACCCTATGAGGCACCCCGTTGCCCATCCCTGCCCCCGTTGCCATGCAGTCGCGGGAGCCGGTCTACATCCCCGCCACCATGTTCCTGGTGACTGACCACCTGTACCACCTGCTGGTGAAGAACTACATGCGCCGTGATAAGGCCTCTGGTACGGCGCAGTACCTGGCATGGCTGGGATGCAGGGGTAGAGCAGGGCAACGGGCAGTGGGTGCTTGCTGGCTGAGGTGCGGCAGGGGTGCCGCCGCCAGGCAGTATCACGCTGTGTCAGTAAGGCACTTCCCACCACGCAGCAACCCTGCGTCCCTGTCTGCCTCTCATCCTCCTGCTCTTGATTGTCTATCTTCCCTCCCCGCCACATGACCTCCTGTCAGGGAGTGACGAGGATCGTTGGACGCGTGCCGTGTACCGCCTGCATGCCACCATATTCCAGGGATACCGCGACTGGTGCGCCAACAGCTGGATGGGACCCGTGCTGCCAATGCTGGAAGTTGATGCATATCCTGTCAACAGTGCTTCACCATGAGCTATCACCAACAAAAGGGCGCTGGCAACAAGCCGTGCCTAACCGGAGCATGTGGTGCCGTTGCAACATTGCCCAATTACCTCTGCTATATGGGCGCAACCACCTCCTTGCCGCGCTGGTTTTTGCTTGCTCTATGAGTTGTAGCCGGTGGGCTGATTCAACACATCGCCATCTACTGCAATTTCAACCATTTCCACTGTGTTAACAATACGTGCAGGTGTCGCCATGTAGATCTGCCTGAGCGCATCAAGGAGTTGAGCCTGGAGGAGTTGCGCAAAGGTGGCGAGGCCGTGGTGAGTCCAGATAGGGGCGGTGGGTGTGCAGGTGGGGTCCGGCCTTGTATCTCGTGTTACAGCAATGGCACAACAGGCAGTGACAGGTGGACCAGCGCCAAATGCTGCTGTGGTGCCAATGGAGATAGTTTTTCCTGCAGGTGGCCGCTCTAGCCCCTCATGTGCTTTTTTGGCTAACAAGCGCACTACTCGAGGGCTGCAGGGCCAAAACGGTGCCTTTGCTTGGCCGCACAGATGGAAGAGTGTTCCCCATGCTCTTTATCTACCACCTCCTTGTGCCGCAGGAGTGGGAGTACCTTCTTGAGGAGCTGGCGCTGTACTTCCTGATGTACAGCGAGGGCGCCAACCTGCGTCACGTCCCAGAGACCCTCTGGTTCCTGTTCTGGTGCCTGCGCAACAGCCACGAGAGGCAGATGCAGATCACGGTGCCACCTCCCAGTGACGCGCGCTCCGCAGCCTGCATAGGTGGGTGGCAGCGTGGGGCCGCGGTTAGCTGGAGCAAGCGAAGACAGGGGGCTGGGGCTGCCGCTGTAGGAGTTGATCTTTTCACCTCCTGCAGTCTGCTGCAGCTCGCAGCCTTGTATGTACAATCTCCTTGCCCTCTTCTCACCCATGGTAGTGTTGATGGTGTGCAGCCCGCAGCCCTGAGCTAGCCAAAGACCTGATGAAGCTGCGCATCCACCTGCGAAACAAGTACCAGAAGCAAATTGCAGCGTGGCGTGCAGAGCAGGGCGCCAAGCCAGATGGGGAGATGCGCACTCTACAAGAACTGGTGGGTTGGTGGGTGGGTGGTTTTATCCGAACCTGAGCGAATGAAAGGAACGGGGTGTTGGGCGTTGGCATGGGTGGCTGACTGTGCTCATGGGTGCCGGCAGGCCTGCGGTGTGATGGGTGCAGGCCGGCTGTGACTGAGGCTCTTTGAGCATCGCAAAGCACACCATTTTCATAACTTTGTGGCATGCCCAAGTTAAACGCCGTTCGATAAGCTGACCTGTGTTGATTTGGGGTCCAGCCAGCACACTGCTAATACACCATCCTCATCAATGACCTGCTTGCCTGAGTACCTGCGTGGCGATTTCCCTGCATATAGGGAGACATCCACTCTGGCGCCAAGGCCAGTATTTTAGCTTCCGGCCTGTTTGAGGGGCGCAGCAGCCGAGAGATTAATATGGTGGCTGAGATGGTGGCATACGGCGACTCGGGAGCCTATCTGGATAAGGTGAGTTTGGAAAGGATGCGTGGGGGCGTGGGGACTGATTGGGAAGAGTTGGCGTTGGGCACAGTGTGGTACTTAGGGCATGCCAGCAACCCATCACTTCACTGCATTGGCTCAACTTCAACGCCCCTATCTCGTAGTTCTGGGAAGTTTTGGCAACTGCACCTCCTTTTTAGCTGTTGCTGCCGGTACCTCCTTTTTAGCCGTTGCTGCTGTGTCTTCCATCGTGCTGCCGTTTTGCCGCCGTCACTCCTGTATCTCCCCTCACTTGGCAACTTTCCCTTGCCTGTGTCGCAGCTGGTCACTCCCATCTTCGCCTTCCTGGCTGTGGAGGTGGACAAGAAGGGGACCAACAAGGTTGAGATTGCTGAGAGGGTGACCTATGACGATGTGAATGAGAGCCTGTGCATGCCAGACGTGGTGCACAAGGTGGGTGGGTGGGTAGGTCAGTGGCCGGCCGGCTTTGCCTGAGTGGCATGTTGGTTGGGTGAATGGACGGCTTGGTTTACATGTCGCTGTGTTGGGTCCGCATGAGGTGGGTTTGGTCAGAGCAGGTGTGTCCCATGGACTTCTGCTAGTGTGTGGCTCCATCTGCCACGCCGCTATGCTGTCCTGTCACCTACAAACTGTCCTTATCGCATCTCTCTTGCCTCCCTTCCTTCCCCCTCCGCTTCCTCCTGGCAGACGCTGGGGCGGCTGGGAGTGCAGTGGGACAAACGCACGCGGGCCATCCGTGTGCCCCGAGATCTGTACAGCAATATGATCTCAGTTGGGAGCGTGCAAATTGTCACTTCGTCAGGCAGCGGCGATGGCAGCTTGAATCGCGAGGGCAGTGGGGGACTGAATGGCGGCGCGAAGCCCTCGTCTGCTGTGGTAAATCCACCCCTTGGGTTTGATGTCGCGTCTGCTCGGGACTGGTGGTCACGCTTCGTGTTTGGGAAGACCTATGTGGAACGGCGCAGCTTATTCACCATGTACAGGCGAGTGGTCAAACGGCGCTATTGGGCTTCTTTGTCGCTGCGTGATACTCTCATGTTGGTGTTGGTGTTTGGCTGGTTTTGAGCCTGCCGACCTTGGCACTGGTGGTGCGGTGAGTGTTGTAAGTGTTGCTGCCTGCTTTTGACTGGCGCCCGACCTTGCCAAGCTTGCTGCTCGCAGCCTGGCAACTCCAATCATTCTCAACCTAGTTCACCAACAATCTCTCACCTTGGACATGCATTGTCCTCGCAGCTATCCACGTAGCAGGCCAACTAGTCAAAAGTGAAGGCCTGTTCTGCCCTGATATCCCCTTGCATAACGCAGGACCTTCTACCGCATATGGGCCTTCCTCATCCTTGAGTTCCACTTCATGGCGGTGATGCTGTGGGGCTGGCCGGCTACGAAGAGGGGGTCCTACTATGCGCTGTGTTCGGTGGCGCTGAACCATGCATTCCTGTCGCTGCTTGAGCAAATTGCGGGGGCCTGGACCCAGCGCGCCCCAGGTGCGTCTACGGGTGGGATGGTGGTGGGGTTGAGTGTTTTGTGTGGGTGGGTAAGCCAGGGGCCTTCAACCGTCTATGTGAGTGACTTGGGCTGTTCAAGTCGACCATCTCCTGCTCCCCACATGCCCTTGCTGTTGGGTCCAATTTGCCCGTCCCTGGCTTTACCTTGGTGCAGCCAAGGGTATCAAGGTGTTGGGCCGGCCGTTCTGGGGCAGGTACAGCCACGGCATCATTGACTGGCTGGCGCTCAACGTGGTGTTGTACCTGGCACTGGCAGCACAGGTGGGCTTTGCAGCAGAGCCAGCAGTCCGGCTGAGTTGGCGGACTGGGCATAGCCTGTGGGATAGGATTCGGTGTGGCCACACCTTGCAGTCAAAGCACTTATTTTCTCACCAAAAACCAAGCGGAATCCCATCCTCCACCACTGCCATGCCCACATCCCACATGCAGCTCACCGGCTTCTTTGGGTTCGACATCTTCTACTACTGCATCATTGGCTACACCGGTCTGGTGATGCTGCACGCCATCATCACCACTCGCGACGGCTACTGCGTGTCCCTGTCCAACCAGCTGGGAGCCAAGCTGCGGCGGTGGAGGAGGGACCCCCGCGGCTGCTGCGGGTCAGGCTGGACCCCGCTGATCTGGGTGCTGGAGCGTATAGGGGCCTCCTCTGCGCGCCCTGTGCCCCAGGAGTACCTGGCGCCCTACCATATGAAGGTGGGATGGGGTGTCTGTTGGGTGGGGACGGGGGTGAGGTGCTTGGGTTGGGCAGTAGATTGGGGTTGGGTAAGGTATACCAGGGGATGGTGGCGGCAGCAATGCAGGTGGTGACTGAGTGGGTCTGCACAAGGCGAGGGGAGCTTAGTGCAACTGGGTGGGTGAGAGATGCAAAGCGCGAGTTGTATCGTGGAGTCCATTGTGATTTCATGATAGTGACCTGTTGCCATTGCCGACTCCTGAGTGGCATGCATTTACAGACATGTCTTCTTGCTGGGAGCCTGCTAGCTCAGCTTACAGGCTGCCAACATAACCCCCACCCCTGCCTCAATGGCGCAGACCGGCTGGCTCAACTTCTTCAGCAACGTCGTCTTTTGGACGCTTGTGCTGGCTGCCAAGTTTGCTTTCGACTGGTTTGCGCTGATGAGGCCTCTGGAGAAACCGGTGATCGCGCTTTGGAACTTCCAGTGGCTCAAAAACGGAGACAATTGGGGTGATGCTGACGTCATCCTGGTGGTGGCTCGTTGCCTACCCAGCTTCATTGTCATGCTGAACGACACACAGGTGCGGGGTGCAACTTGTCGACTGGCAGGGTTGCTCGTCTTTTTTAGGCCCATGGGTGCCTGCCTGCCTTGTCCAGTTCCCCTTTTGCGCCTGACTCTGCCTGATGCTCCTTTACTGCGCTAACCTGCATGCACTTTGTGCCCAGACCATGTTGTGCCCAAACCATGTGCCACCTGCCTGGGACCTTGCTTCTTGTGCCTCCCCCGAGCAGGTGTTTTACTACTTAGCGATGGCGCTGTTTGGCTCCATCAAGGGAATCGTGCAGCTCAACCTGGGCTCAGTATCAACCTTCCAGGTGCGGCACCCGCCTGCTCGCTTTGCCAAACTTGCTTGTTCAGAGGCCCCGTTCCTTACTTAGTTGTACCATAGGGACAGGAGCTAGGATAGGTGTGCATGAGGGAGGAAAGGGGCGCAACTCCCTGGTGGACATGTGCAGCATTCAGGGAGGGTCGAACAGTAATTTCTTGCCCACAAAACATGCTGTGCCCCTTGGCCACCTTGGCCACCCCTCCCCTCCCTTCCCGCCTGCTGCTGGCTGCGTGCTTCTTCAAATCACGCTGCATGCTTCTTCAAATCCCGCATGTTGTTGCCCTGCTGTTCTCCATCTGCTTGCTCTGCTTATCTGCCCGCAGGAGGTGGTTGTGAGCTTCCACAAGGCCCCCAAGCGCTGGTGGGATGCATGCACCTCACAAAAGGGCAAGGACAACCTATTCAAGTGAGTTTACCACTCCTTGCTTTTCACCTAGAGTTTACCACTCGGTTCTTATCGTCGTATAGGCCCTTATCTCAAGGCAGGGGCTCCTGTTACATAGCTGTCAAGGAGGGCCCAGGTTGTCGGGAGTGTTTTGGTGTCATCTCTGTATCGCCTACATAGTTTGATTTAGCAATGTGTAACGAAATGCATACAGTAGTTCACCAAGCTACGCTGCCTTTCTACAAACTTGTTTTGTAATGTACGTCTTATTACCCAAGAGCTTCTCGACTCCTCCCTACCCTCCTTTCTGCCCTGCAACTTATGCAGGGCCATTGACGGTCTTGCCAGCGGCAGCGGCACAGTGTCGAGGCGGGGCAGCACAGAGTATACCATGCCTGGTGTGCATGTGAACCAGGAGACTCTGGCGGCCATCACCGCCAAGCCGGCGATGGACCGGAGCCGCCTCAGCGCCACCGAGCGGTTGCTGCAGAACACGCAGGAGATGGTGAAGCAGAGCGAGGCCAAGAAGGGTGAGCGGGGTTGGGCTGGAGCTGGATGGTTGTTTGGTGGCTATACCAACAAAGCTTTTGCTGGCTGCCTGTTTGCCTTGCTGCGTGCCTTGCAAAACTGCGTCCCAAGCCGACTCCTGCCCCCGCCTATGGCCCCACCTGTTGTGCCCAGCACAGCCGGAACCACCTCGTCATGGACTGCTTGCCTTCACGCACCCTTTGTTTTCTTCTGTACCTTTCTTCCTGCAGTTCTGGCGTACTTTGAGGACAACCGCGTGGCCATGTGGCTCATCTTTTCCGACGTGTGGAACGCCATTGTTGAGGAGCTGCGGGCGGTGGACCTTGTTTCTGACAGTGAGCGGGACAACCTGCTGTTCCTGCACCTCGACATCGACCCCAGCATCGAAATACTGGATGGTGGGTGTCACTGATTGCTTGGGCGAGTGTGTGGGTGGGTGCATGCATGTTGTATTCATGACGTGAGATGATGGCTTGGGGTGGGTATGCGCAAATCCGTAGGAGCTGTGTGGGAGGGGAGTGCAAGCCGACATGCCTTTTTTGCACCTCATCTAACCACCCCCACCCCCAACGCCTCACAACCAGGCATGCGCCCCTTCATGATGCCCGTATTCTTCTATGGCGGCCAGATCAGCAAGGCCCTGGAGTCAAGCGGTCTCAACGCGGCCCAGCAGGTGGCTCTGACAGAGATGCGCAGCCTGCTGGCCTGGCTGCTGATGCAGCTGGGTATCGTGACCAAGGAGCAGGCAGAGGTGCTGCTGAGGTTCACACCACTGGCCAGGCCCTCGACACTGGAGCACAGAGCGGGTGAGTGGGTACGCTTTTTTTTTGGGGGGGGGGGGGGG
>JAAMXP010001829.1:0-10221 GCA_019693395.1 Ettlia oleoabundans | reverse complement strand
GGCCTATGCTCATCACCACTATCAACTGCCTGCATCCCAATCCTTCCTGTTTACATGTGTGTGCCGTGCACTCCATGCTACCACGCTGCTACCATGCATGCCGCCTCCAGGGGCCATCCACTTCTGCACCCACACTGTTGTTGCCGCCGCAGGTGTATGCCCCATCACGCACTGTGGTGGTTTACGCGCCGGCAGAATTCTGCGACCCGCAGGTGGCTGGTGTGGGTGGGGGGTGGTGTGGGTGGGCGGTGGTGTGGGTGGGCGGTGGTGTGGGGTGTCTGGCGTGGAGTGCAAGCGCGTATGTAGGTGGACTGGTGTGCATGTGCAAGCCATCTGTGTCGCAAGTTCCGTTGCAGTTAGGAGGATGTAAAACACGCACATGCATGCATGTTTAATGTTTAGGGTTTAGGGTTTCAAAATAAATCAAAATATTTACAAAGAAAAATAAAAAAAAGCGTTGCGACGCTGCCCAAGGACGTGAATGGGGCATGTATGGGATAGTGGCCGTGGAGTTGTGTGGTAGTGCGGGGGGAGGGTGTGGATTTCTGGCTAAGTGGGTGAGAGTGAGAGGCTGAGTGCTTGAGTAAGAGGGGGAAGGATGGGCTAGGTGCGGTTGGGATGGTACAGCACTGGCGCACAGATTGGGGCGGGACCAGCGTCATACCAGCAGCAGGCCGATCACATCCGTTTCAGTTGCTGCTCATGCTGTTTCAGGGGTGTCCTCACACGTGTTTTCACCTCTGAATTTCACCCCCATCCCCACCCCACCCCCACCCCACCCCCCTGGCTGCAGGCTGACAGCAAGCCGGCGGGCATCCCAGGCCTGGGCGTGAAGGACATCGGCCCCTACTACGCCTTCTGAGCCGGCTGCGCTGAGCTGGCCGCAGCACTGAGCTGGCAGTACCAGTGGGGGCAGCCTGCAGCCGTGTGCATACCATGTGTGGAGCGCATCCCACCCCACGTAATGCTGTTCTGTATTGTGTCCGTTTGGTCTCTTGGTCTGGCGTTGTCCCTCAACCTTTGATCACCCTCATCGTCTGTCTCAGCGCCCATCCCTGTCTGTGCCTGTGCTTGTATGATGAAGATAAAAGCAATCCGGTGGTTCCCCCCCGCCACTGTCCGCGCACTCTTCCCCTCCTCCATCCCACAAAGGGATTGGCGGTGTGTACTCTTGTGTGTTTGCTTGCGGTCCGCAACATATGACCCTACCATTTAGCTGCCCCCAATCGTCCCCCTCTCTTCTTTTTATCCCCTCTTGGAGAACCCCCCCCTGTGCAAGTCAGGATTCGGCCCCTACCCTAGTGCCTATGCACATAAGCATGCATTCGGCCGGCCAGGGTGGCGGCATCTGCCCGCTGTTGCGCCTGCCCCTCCCCCAACTGTGAGCCCATTCAAACTGCTTCCACTGTCATGCTACACAGTCCCATCCATCGTGCAAATACGTTGCCTGCCATCCCACTTGGAAGCTGCACTGATCGCTGACAGCCAGATCGTCGCTCTCTCCTTCTTCCTTGCTTTGATTGTGAAGCACTTGCCTTGCCCCAGTTTCGTGCGAGTGGTTGCGATGCTGCTTTTACTCTGCATTTTGGCTGTGCACATCCACTTGTCACCCCCCTCCCCAATTTGGAGGGGCTACCAACAGCTGTAATCAACTGCCACACACCTGGCAGTGCTGCCTCTTCAAGTCGCAATTGCGTGTGAGAGGCAGCGAAATCATATCGCTATGCTTTTTCATATTTGTCAGCAGAATTGAAGCTGCGGCTACGCAGCCCATCCTGTGGGTTTCTGACGGTGAGACAGCAGATTCTCACTCGTGAACTTGAGCAGGCTGGCTGTTGGGCCCAGGTGGGAATCTGGTGACCGGATTCCCACCTGTGAAGTGGGGGCTAGCAGCACAGTTCCACCTGTGAGAACGTGTCGGTGACAAGCGGCAGATTCCCACCTTGAAGGCATGGCGGCTGGCAGCCCATGTTCATCTGCACCGGCACTTTTCTGCGCTTTTTGCGCATTTTTCTGCACTTGTGTGCAGCCAAAACAGTCAAATGTATGCTGCCACATCATACCAGCCTGCCGCAGGGGCATGGTCGCATGTGGTAGGTGGCAACTGGCGGAGCACCGTTGGTAGGCCCTAAACCTGCACAGCCCTTACGGTTGCAAACGCCAACGATTTACACGTGTGCATTTACAAACACGGCAAGGTGAACAATAATCAACGGAGGCAAGGGGCTAAGCGGAGCTGCCACATTGGCAGCCAGCTAGCTAAACAAACAAAGCATAGTACCAACAAAAACATGCGTGCATGACAACTGGTACCATCAGCAGTGCAGCTTGTTGATGCAACTGCATTACGACTACGACTATCGCTTGAGTCATGCTTGATGGAGATATGGTTGCACTTCCCCGCAGGAAATTCCCGATCGAACCGGCATAAGGGCACGTCGCATGTGACTATGCATGAAAGCACACACAACCTCTACTACAATTACTCCTCCATTACTGAACGGGTAGTGAGCAGGTCACGCTCGCGGCTGGCCCCGCCTGCCCGCTTGGGTGAGGACGGTGCAACATTGCTGCCTGCAAACAGCTTTGCAGCGGAGGCCACGGACGACCCGGCAGTTGCCGCTTTTACCAGGTCCAAGCGGCGCTTGACGGGGGTGTTGATGACGGTAGCTCGGCACTCCTGAAGGGGATGCATGCAACCGAATGGGTGAACAGGCGGGAAGGGCCAGAAGATGAACTTTGCCATATGATAACCCCTAGGTTTGGTGTGGTTGATTTGATCATCAAAGAGTTTTTTGTGAATCTTGGTGTGTGCCTTTGTCAAACGTCCGAGGATGGTGGCCTTCAGCATTACTGTTTCACTGGCAGTGCGGCTTTGCAATGCGTATGCTTGAGTGCATATGTTGCATCCATACATATTTGTGCGGGGCTTGTGTGTTTACCCAAGCTCACTAATGCTTCGCCTTCCCCTTCCCTCTGATAATTTAACCAACCAAGACCCTAAGCTTTCAACGCCACATTAAAGCCAACAAAATGAAGAGGGCCTCGCCTGCGGCACCGCCTCTGGGAAGTCTTCGCAGTAGTGGCCGCCCCTAGACTCGCGACGTTGCAGTGCGCTGCTCATGATCAGCTCCCCCACGGTTACCAGGTTGCGCAGCTCTACCAGCTCTGCAGTGCATGGCAAATACGAGGACTGTGCGTAAACGACAATGAGATTCCCAAGGGCCAAGGCGGTGTAATGCGAAAGAATCATGAAACAAAAGGCTAGCACAACTCGACCAGCTTTGAAGTGCACCAAGGGAGCAGGCATGAGCAGATGGGCACAAGGTACTTCGTCACAGAAAAAAACACGGAAAAAAGGGTAGAAAAACGGAAGATTAACATACACCGCAGTACAACCGGGAAAAGAGCACAGTTAATGAACAACATGTGACAGCGGGTACAGCACAACACCTTCACAATAACTATTACTTTTAGGGGTTTATTTAGGGCTGAGTAACCCTAAAACAAAAGTAGTAGGGCTGTAAGTGGCTGCCATGTTGGACACCATGCACGAGTAGGGCTGCATAGCACCATTGAAGGCAACGACGTGTTGCAGCTCATGCTTGTGCAGCTCACGCACCCGTGTTAACGCCATAGCTCTGCGCCATGGCCTTGGTTTCCACATACAACTGCGCAATGCCCTGCAGAGCACGCTTCATGTCGCCCTGGCGCCGCACTATGCCCGCTGCGCTCCACATATATTCCTGCAGCTCCTGCCGTTTGGCCGCCACCCAGGCGGCAGCAGTAGGTGACAATGCGCGGGGCACCCGTGTGCCGGAAAAGGCATCTGCCGCGCCGGCGGCAGCAGCACGCAGCGCACCGGCGGCACAACGTGCCGCATGCTCTGCATGTGCCACTGAAGGGCCCACGGCACGGTTGGCAAACACCAAGCCCTCCAGCAGAGAGTTGGAAGCCAGGCGGTTGGCGCCGTGCAGGCCAGAGCAGGCCACTTCTCCACATGCGTACAACCCTTGGACGTGCGTCTCCCCTAGCAGCCCAGTCTGCACGCCACCGCACAGGTAGTGCTGGGCTGGCACCACGGGGATGGGATCCTACATTAAGGGGACGGAAAGAAACAGTGCATATCTCTCAGGGGGGGGGGGGTGACAGAGCCCACACACCAGCACAAGGGGAGCAGCATGGCAGCGGGTCTCCTTTTTGTAGGGGCATTTGAAGCTGTCAGAGAGCAGCGAGCAGCGACGTCAGCCTCGGTAATATAACCGGCAGCAGATCGAGTGCAAGCTGCATCTCCTGATCCGGCTTACCTGCGTTATATCGAGGCCCAGAGAGGCGCAGTGTGCGGCGATGTTTGGGAAGTGATTGAGCACCTTAGTGCGCGGGCGGTGGCTGATATCCAGGAGCACATGGCTCTCCCCGCGTCCGAGCATCTCAGCCTGTCAGCATCAGGCATAAAGGGAGAGGACAATCAGCAAGCCAGCAAGCAGGAGGGCGAGCAAACAGGCAGGCAGGAAGGCGGGCAAGCAAATTAACAAACAGAGAGGCAGGCAGGCAGGCAAGCAAAAAGCAAGTAGCAAAAATTCAGGCTCAGGCACAGACTAATATCGCGCTCTCTGGCAGCATATGATGCCAGCCTTGGGCAGCATCTTGGTTTAGAAAACTGTGCAACAACATGGCAGGGCCGTCATCAAGGCAGGCAGCAGCACTGAACGATGCACAAACAGCACTTGAGGACCATTGCAGAAGGTGTCTCGGAAGTTGTACCTGGATCGAGCGAGCCACCACATCGCGGGGCGCCAACTCAAACCGGTCATCGTAGCGTGGCATGAAGCGCTCACCACCTGCAGGCATTGATTGGAGGTAGAAGAGGGCAGCAGTCGGGTTCAGCCATGAGAGTGACAGCAACACTAAACGGGCTCTTCCCACTTCCAGACAAATCTGTGAGGTGTGGGCGATTTGGCACTGCATTTTGCGCCCGCTCAACCCCCTCCAACCGTGAATTTCAATGCTTAACAACCAGTCCACTGACTCATCTCATCCTCTTGCTAGCTCGCTCACTCACCCAGGTTGTACAGCAGGCCACCCTCGCCCCGCACTGCCTCCGTGATCAAGTAGGAACGGGTGCCAGCCAGCTCCCCCACTGCAATGTCGCCAGACGCAACCGCCGGGGTGGCAGGGGCATAGAGGGCAGTGGGGTGGAACTGCACAAACTCCATGTTGGCCACGGCTGCCTTTGCCCTGCATTGCAACATGAACGGACAAAATAATGAACTCATCTGTTGCAGCTAAGGTTCATACAAGGAGAGGCATTAAGCTGACCTATGCCCCAAACCTTCAACCTGAGCCTCTCCGCTTCCCACATTCACTTCCCACATTCACGCTCTCACACCACCAACTTCCTTCCTCACAGTGGCCTGCACCTGTAAGCCATGGCAATTCCGTCTCCTGTGGTCACCGCAGGGTTTGTTGTGTTTGGGTAGACCTGGCCAGCGCCACCAGTGGCCAGCATGGTCACAGGCGCCACAAACCTGCACAGCAATGAGTGCAGAAACGTAGCAAGAAGGAATTTGAGCCATGCCCCAACAAGCAGAACTATTCTGTTGCTTGATTTCAGGCTGTCCATGCACAAACTGCGGTGCAACTTGTGGCAGTAGGGGGCACAACAGCTTGTCGTGCACGCACATGGTCCGAGCAACTCTGCCTGTGCTGCAGGGCGCGGTGCATGCACTACGCGGTGCCCCTACCGCTGCAGATTGTACCGCTGCATGTATCGCAAACTGTACTGCAGGCTGCACCGGACCTGGTCATGCGCATGGCTGCCTGGTTCAACACATCAGCTCCCAGACAGTAACGGACGCCATCCACCTCATCAACTGCAGGACAACAGCGGCAGAAAGCGGGAGTTTGGCAAGCAGACGGGTAGAGGGGAATACTGGGCTGAACTTGCAACTGCTGCAGCTCGATGCACGCATTCAACACGAGACACAACAGCAAATGTGCACCGCAAGACACAAGCAACCATGAGCAGGGATTACTCGAACTTGAGACAGTCATCCACCCACTTTCAGTCGCAACACAATGTGCAGTCAACCGCGACCAAAACAAACAGTACTGTAGTAGCAAGCAGCAGCGGTTGCCCAACAGCAGCAAGTGAGGCTCCCACTCACTCAGCAGATCCACAGCAAGGTGGCCCTCAAAGAACGAGATGTTGGGGTTGGCGGTGGCAGCTGCCACCAGCGCCCTCTCAATTTCGGCACCAGTGGCGTCCGCAGCGTGCACGATACGCCTCGCGCTATGCCCGCCCTCGCGTGTCAGGTGCAGGCTGCCGCTGGAATGGCGGGTGAATTCCGCACCGAAGCGGGCCAGCTCCAGAACATACCGCGGCCCCTCCCGGCAGACGACCTCCACGGCGCTGCAGGATGACAGGAGGGGCTAGGTGATGGGTGAAGAGGCCAGAAGAGAAAACGGGAGGGCATTTTTGGGTAACGAGATTCAGGGCGGAAAAATGCACCGCTGACAAACCTTCTACACAGCCTCAGCCGCATTAAGGCAGCATTTTGTAAACCATCCATCTGAAGGCCATAGAAGTGTTCAACCACCCAAGCCAGTTGCTGCAACAGCTTGCCCAGCTGCCAGGCCTTGTGCCTGCACCTTTCTTGAGACCAGCCACAATAAAACGGATCTACGCACTTGCGGTCGTTTAGGAAGGCTCCTGCTACCATTGTGTCGCGCACATGAGCCTCCACGCTGTCGGCGGCGTCCAGCACGGCGCAGATGCCGCCCTGCTTAGAGGAAAAAGGCAGACGGAATGGGAAGTCGGTTGAAGGGAAGGCAGACGGCCAGACGGGGTGGTGGCAGGAAGGCAGCACGACAGGGCTGTGGGGTGGAGTGTGGAGCACAGTAGGAGTCGGCTACCCACAGGCACGAAAGGATTGGTAGAAAGATGGGTCACGCAAGTCATCACTTTGTGCTCCCGCAACAGCAGGGCCAATCCCTGCCTGCTGATCACATGCTCATGCTCTATGGCTTCCCTGCACCCTAACTGGCTGCCCCGTGAGTATGCGCACCCAGCTCCAACAGCGCTGCAGGCCCTCCCTGCCCGCCGCCTCCCCACAGTGCTGCAAACACATCACATACACACACCTGTGCATACGCGGTGCAGCCTTCGCTGACCCCCGCCTTGGTGACCAGCGCCACTCGGCCGTACTCAGCCACCTTCAGGGCGTAACTAAGCCCCGCAATGCCGCTTCCAAGCACCAAGAAGTCAAAATGTTCCACAGCTGAGCTGGCAGTAGCGGCTGCACCATCGGCGGCTGCTGCTCCCGACGCCGCCGCGGCATGTGCGGCGGGGCGGGGCGCTGCCGCCGGCGCGCCTTTGCGGCTAGCGGAGGTGATGGGGGTTGCATTGAAGCGGTGGCGGATTGAGGAGGAAGCAGGGGAAGTGGCAGAGGGAACATAGCGGGCGCGCCCAAGCAGGTCAAAAGCCCGGGCGCTGCTGCCGCAGGTGTGCTGCACTGCAGCTGTCGGAACTGCAAAGCTGCTGCTGCTCCGCCGCACATAATGGTTGGTCGCACAAGCATTCGCTACAGAAGAACTAGGGGCACGGCTGCCCAGGGTGATGGTGGTGTTGCCCCCGCAGCTGCGGGCACAGCCGAGGCCGCCAAGATGGCGGCTGCGTCGGGGACCGACGACACTCGTGCTGCGCACAGCTGCATCGCACGCCATGTTCGTCGCCATTGCTGTTCAAAAGTGTGTAAGGCTGAGGCTGCTTCCCGCGGCGACGCAAAAGGGGGAAGCGCGGTGGCGACGGCGACAAAAGTGCTAGGGGATCGGCGGAGACTGCCGGTTCAAAAGAGTCCAAAAGGCGCCTTGCTGCTGAGTGCGTGTTAAGCTGGCAACCGTACTTCTTGTTCCAAACCTGCAAGGCGACGAGGTGCGGCAGAAGCGCATGAATGGCATGGCTGCAGAAGAGCGTGAATGGCATGGCTGCGCCAACTTATTTTGCACCAGGCTTCACAAAAGCAGCAAGCCGCAGCATGCGCTGGGCAACATGTGATCGTTTTGAGTATAGAAAGAATGTGTGATGTAGAATGCACTACTGTGCTGCGTCCTATGTGGCAGCTGCAGTTTGGTGGTGCAGGCAGCGTGTGCGGAGGCGGCAGGACCTGCGTTGGATCACCAAAGGGGTTGCGGTGCAACACGCAGTGCAACACTCACCCAAGCAGTCTTAGCCCTCTTGCACGTCTTGCCCTGCATAGTGCGTGTGAGGAGGGGCTGAGTGAGTCGAGCTCAGAGGGGCTCCGGCGCACGCAAAAGGGTCGGTCAGAGGCAGCCGCATCAACCACCTTCATCGCGTTCTACAGATCACACGAGGCCTCAGGCATTCTGAGAATGGAAAGCCGTGGACGGCGGCTGGCTGCAACTGGTGCCCCGCCGCGTGAGTCTGGTCTGACAGAAATAATTTGGCTGCCTGCCAAGAAGGCGGGGCAAATAGTCGACTGCGCGATGGGATCGCTTTGAGGACTATCTGTATCACAACAGAACGCCGCCCTATGAGGGCATGCCGTCGTAGCACGCAGCACGGCTGGAAAATACGTCGAATTGCTGGGATCGGCAGCTGGGCCCCAATGGTCTCAGGTTCACCCGTATAAAGTCGCGGGCAGAGGCAGGAAGGTGGCCTGTCGCCTCGGTCGCATACTTTTGCTCAGTTCTTGTGTACAAGAAGAGTTGAGGAGGAAGGGATAATTTGCACACGGACGGGCACCGATCACGGCTGACGGGCCTCTCGGCCCAACGGCCAGGCGCATCCATCACCGCCCTGCGGCTGCCGCCATTGGCCGCCAGCTCGCTAGTGTGCCGCCTGTGTCAGCCGTGCCATGGCGCTCTACACCAGGTGATCTAGTGTGGAACTGCAAAATATGCAGTTTGCCCGGAAGTTTGAGCGGGTTGGTGAGAAGGGGCCTGCTGCACACATTGTGCAACGTTCCCCGCCTGCGCACGGCAACAGCAGCGTCTTGTACTTGTTGCTGCTCACCTGCTGTCGCCGCTCAATATGTCGCTGGTAGCACATAGCCGCCATCCCCTTTGTGCAAAGTATGCAATCATGCTGCCCCGCTGCTGCAAATACCTACCAGAAGTTGCCTCCCTGCTGCCCACTCGCCGATACTGTGGTGTGCATCCGCTTGCAGCTACTACACGCGGCAGCTGGCGCTGCGTCCAGCAGGGGCGGAGCTTCAGCAGGAGGGGGAGAAGACTTTGCAGAAGACGGTCGCACGCCGCACGGTGGATTACGCTGGACCTTATGTTACCTGGTTTGAGGCGAGTGTCAGACAATGCAACCCTGGGCCCTTGAGGCAGCCCCAGTGTTGGCTCAACACTTCCCCACCAGCAGGGGGTCATATGTTCAGCCCAGCATATGAAGAGTCCAGCCTGCTGTGCGCAAAACAGCAGAGGGGTGTTTTGATGGGGGGAATCATGAATGGGTCATCTACGGTGGTGCTCATTTTTGCAGCGCTACATGTAGACAGCCAGCCCGCATCGATGTGGGGCTCCTGCATGGCTCTCAGTTGGCTTAGTCTCTCTGCCAAGCTTGGTACCTTGCAACTCTCCAGGTTTCGGGTTGGGGCAGCAAAATCTTCACAGCTGTTCCCTGCCCTCTGCCGTTCTGCTGCTCACACTCTCGCTTTCTCCACCTGCTTCCTCTGTTTCCACCGCAGCGCCGTTACCAGGTGCGCAGCCCAGCGGAAGTGCCGGCGCTGCCGCCTGTGGCGGCGGGAGCTCTGCAGCTGCTCCCCCCCGCAGCCTACGCGCACCAGCCGGCTACCAGTTTTAACATAAAGTTTGCTGGACAGGCGCCTAGCAAGGTGAGTACACATAGTTTAGCACATGCAGAAAGAACTTGGCTGATGGGCACATGCCAGCAGCAGAATAGCGTGCTTACGATTGGGCCCCTCTTCTGCCGTCCTAAGTTGGCCGCTCATTCCGCGAACCCTGGCCCGACAGTTTCCACTTCATCTGTGCATCTATTGCCTGACACTCCTGGCTGAAGCAGATGTGCAGCACATAAAAAGTTATGCCTGTGTGTGTACCCCTGTTGCAAAACGAGCATTTGCATTTCACCCGCAGCCTCTTATGCCATTTGCGGTGCCCCTATGGCACCCGTTGCAGACATATTTTCCATAGAACGCATAATAGCCTTTTATGCCATTTGTGCACCGCCCG
>JAAMXP010001822.1:10166-32662 GCA_019693395.1 Ettlia oleoabundans | reverse complement strand
AAAACCGAAACAGATAGTGGACACGGTGGACCTGTTCCACGCCAAGCGGTCCCGCAAGCTCTCCCTGCGCTTCCTGGCCTCCTACCTGCTGCGTGCATCCATACAGGAGCATACACACGACTCAATAGAGGACGCAGCCACCGCGCTGAGGTGGGGTGGGTGGGGGAGATACTGGCAGGTGGGGAGGTGGTTGAATGGGTGGCTTCATGGCATGGCTCTACTCAGGACGCAGCTGTAGCGCTACTGTGCATGTGCTTGAATGCATGGGATGGTGGGAGGGCAGGTAAGCTGGCTGAAAGGGCAATTGCACAGAACAAAGTGGAGCCGAGGGTTGGACGTTGCTGGCAATGGATCCTTGCCATAAATGTCACGTTGCTGGTTCTTTCTTCCTGCCGATTCTACTTGCCGCGTGTACCGCAGGCTGTACGATGTGTACCAGCAATTGGTGCGGGAGGGCGCCTTTGAGGCCAAGCTGCAGGTGAGGAGGGTGCATGCTGCGTGCTGGGGCTGCTTTAAGCACCAGCTGCGTGCCTGTTGGGGTCTGCCCCGCCATGGACCTGTGTCTGGCCCTCGGCTTACTGCGGTGGATTCAGGCCGCCTCGCACCGATTGCGGGTGCCACAGTAGTTCAGGTTGGTGCCCGTGACTCTGGAAATTGCACGCTTGAGAGTGAGATTTGTCTCATTACAGAAACTATCAAGGGCTCATGCTGTGGCATTCTGTGCTGTGCTTTGGCTTGCTGCTGTGTTGTGCAGGAGATGTACGACTGGGGCAAGCGGTTTGGGTGGGAGCCGGTGGTGTGGAAGGACGGCAAGCCGCATCCGGCACCGCAGCAGCCACCAGCTGCCTATGCTGGGGGCGCCAATGCTGCCAGCGGCGCGGCACAGCCGATGCAGGGGCGCTCCGGGGGTGGTATGGGTGGCAGCAGCGGCGGGGTGGGAAATCCTTACCATCAGCACCACCCACACCAGCAGCAGTACCAGCAGCAGCGCGGCATGCATGGCATGGGCTGCCAGCGGGGCCACACCAAGCGCTAGTCATGCATCTGTGGATCTGTATCCTTTGCCTAACTGTGAAATACATGTATGTACAGCTGACCCCATGCACTTAACCAATAACCTATCTTCCCACCGCCTCTTTGACAGTACCACATTGGACGTATCCTTCCTCCCAGACCGTACCAACCTCCCTTGCTTATAGCACTCTATTAGCTTTATTTCCTGTAACACGCATTTTTGCCAGCAGGAGGATCCCAAAACAACCAGGCCACTGTGTGTGAAAAGTCGCTTCTTTTGAGTCGAAAGTGCTTTTTATGTTCTTTCAAACAGCCATGCCTTTAAGCCCCTGGCGGTGTGGCAGTGCACAAACTGCATCAGGTCACCGGCTTGCTCTGGAACAGCCTCTATTGCTATCGAGTTGACGGAGGAATCGTATTTTGAGTGATGCAGCTGCAGTGTCTGCCTCAATACAGGTGCAGTGTGAGACCGAGATCCTATGACTATCATCAAGTCGCCTATCAATCGACCTACAGCAAGTCGTCGTGCTAAATGCATCAATCAAGAATATTGTCGCTGGCTGTCCACCCGTCGCCAGCCTTCCTGCCTGCCTGCCCAGCTGCTAAGCAATATGCTATCCATCAAGCCCAAAGTGCAACTTGAGGTGTGCAATACAGCTCATTCATTGGTGCCCTCAGTGTGAGAGCATTACTCTCAAAGTTGGACTGTGTCAACTGGTAAGGAATTAATCAAATGATGCAGTAACAAAATTATGTGAGCGAGTGCTGCCTGCCACTCCACTGTCCATCGCTGACGGCATTAGCTTATGTGTCATGCTCACAGCGCTGGCACCACATTAGAAGCTGTAGATGTATGAGCCATCGGGCGCAACCTTGGCTTGCCCCTTCAAGTGAATGTCCCGGAACAGGATGGTGCCATCTGGCTGCGGCTCGCCAAGCATGCTGCTTGCCCCACTGCTGCCGCCGCCGCCGCCGCTGCTGCCGCCTGGATGCTGCGGCGGCTGCTGGCCCAATGCTGCTGCCTGCTGCTGTCTGTGCCATGCCACCACATCTGCATAGGGCAGCTGGCCACCAAAGATGTCCAGAGCGCTGCCAACGGTGATGTCCACACGGCCGCTGCCAGCCACCCTCACACGCTCCAGATCCTCCTGTCAAAGTGGGAGGGCAAGCAGCCACCAGACCGCACTTTCATTGGAACTCAAGTACGAACTAAAAAATGACAGTAACGGTAGTCTGTGGGTGGGGATGGGGTCCGTGTGGGATCGGGTGCGAAAGCAAACAAATGTGCCACCATGATACCAACTAGCAAACTGAGCTAACAGCCAAACGGCATCCAACGCAAGCCCCAGGCAGCCATGAACGAGTCCCCGAGGCACATGCCCCCTCACCAGCGAGCGTGCACCGCCTGCGTAGGTGACGGGTATGGGTGACCAGGCGCCCAGCAGGCGCACAAGCTCATCGTCAATACCCAGCTGCATGCCCTCAACATCAACACCATGCACCAAAAACTCGTCACACGATTGTGCAAGCTTCGCCAGGCTGGCAGGGCTGCAAGCACAGCAGAGGAACGGCAGGTCACGATAGGCCGGTCAGACAAGGAGCCAAGCTCTAGCGCGTTTGCAGCAGGCCTGGCGCAAAACCGTGATGCCGATGCTGGCACAGATTCGCACAAACATGCAATTATGCCCTGCGCCGTCTCGGCACCAACGCAATGCAGATCCCCATCGCAGCGTACTGTGCAACATCATACCATATAGGGTGATGTGCCCATCACCAAGCCCCGCACCTTAATGCCAGCTCGCTGAATTTCTGCCAGCGGTCAGTAACAACATAATACTGCCCGTCCTCCTTCCTGCGACAGCTCAGATCCAGAACTAACCGCTGCTTGCCCACCAGCTTCACCTGCGGGGGAAGGTGCGCATGGAAGAACAGTGATGCAATTAGTAGGGTGAGTGGGCGGCTGCGCCAAAGGAGGCATCACGCCCCCATGCAGATCGTACGCAGCCCTACACAAGCCACTACAAGGGCCCAGACAGCCAAGTGGCAGGGTCATGGCAGACCTCGTCATCAGCTGTGGAATTCAAGACCGAGACTATGCTTCATCTGCTCACCAGCTCAGCAAGTCGGTCCTCCTCCAGCTTGCCGTCTCTAAACACAAAGGATGTGACGATGACGTGGCTGGCCCCCGCATCCAGATAATCCACCGCATTATTAGTGGTCACACCGCCGCCCAGCTGCAGTCCACCGGGGTAGGCCGCCAGTGCAGCAAAGGCCGCTGCCTTGCTGGCATCGTCAGCACCCAGCATGATGACGTGGCCGCCCGCCAGCTCATCGGTGCGGTACAGCTCAGCGTACCAGTCGGATGGCTGTTCAGACTCAAAATTGGTCTTCAGCTGCTGCTCACCGCCGCTGCAGGTAGCATTGAAGAAGTGGGAGGCTAGGGGAGTAGGTTGGCTGGGTCACAGGCAAAGTACGTGTGTAAATGGAGCAGCAGTGTGGCGGCAGCAGAACGCCCCTACCTCTGCAGGTCTTGCAGCGTTGACCCCACAATCTGTTTAACCTTGCCCTGCACAGTGCAACAGTTCAGCATTGCTCAGTATGCAGACCTGCCCACAAGCCTGCCTCTGGTTCAGGCAAGCAAGCCGCGCAACCAGTGTGCGGCGTGTGGCGGCGTGTGGGCGGTGACCACCCCGCGCTACATGCCCCGTATCCACCTTGTGTATGTCTATGCAGGGCCTAAATTGCGTAGCGCGGGCTGTAGCCACAACAGAAGCCCTGCTGCGCACTGCCCTAGCTGAGGCGGGGCCAGCACCAAGCTGCCTGGCGCCAACGGCCTGCTGCATCGCGCTGATATTAAGAGAAGCAATGCAATGTTCCGATCTGAAATGAATACGGCACAAGGAGTCGTGTGTCCATCGTCTCCGTTTTTTCCTCCTTGCAATTCCTTGCGGCATACTTGGACATGCATGCATATGTTTATTTGTGTGAGCAAACCTTTTTGAGGCGATCTTCAAGGCCATCCGTCCTACCGGGCTTGTCTGAGCGCTTGTCTAAATCGGTCGTTCCTCCCTGTAGCGGCTTGTGCGCCTGAAAAGCAATCGCACCTGCTTCATATGGGCTCCAAGAAAAAGAGGAAGTCCGCGCCGGCTGCCGAGGAGCAGACGGCCAAGCGGGCTACCTCCCAGCAGGGGCGGCGAAATGCTGCTGGCGGCGGCGACGCCTCACACCTGTCCTGGTCTGCCGATGGCGTCACAGTCACCCTGCCAGCTGGCCAGGTGAGTCATGCCCTCTTCAGCTGCTCTATTTTGGCGCTTGCTTGTGTAAGCCATGAGCGCCGGGGCAGGTAAATGGATGGATCCTCCCACAGCGTCATAGCCATGCTCATGCATCTACCTTGACCCCTCCTCTGCCCCCGACAGGCACTGCGGCTGGTGGGGCAAGCCAGGTTGACGGTGCAGAGCGGCGAGGTGGCGGCCTTCGGCAGCATTCTCACCGCAGCAAGCGGCAGCACTGATGTGTGCGCGGATGAGCGGTGTGGAGGGGCACTTGTGCTGGAGCCGGGTGCAGCGCTGGGCACTGTTCCCCTGGCAGCCAGCGGCACAACGGTTTTCAAACTGACACGCAACTTGGGTAGCGCCGACAGCTGCGCAGCATGTGTGTCGTCAGGGCCGCCCGGCACACCACTTGCGGGTCGGGCAGGCCAGCAGCAGTCGGGGGCCAACCCTGGCGAGGCCAGCAGCAGTGGCAGGCAGCTGGGGTTCGAAGCCTGGTTGGCCACCGATCCTGGAGCACCAGCATCTGCATCGGCGTTACCACCCCTGTGGCAACAAGCAGCGGGCGAGCTGGATGAAAGCCTAGCGCAGCAGGTGCAGCAGGGGCCGGGGCCGCCTGTCATTGTGGTGTGTGGCGCCAAGAAGGTCGGCAAGTCAACCTTTGCACGCTTCTTAGTCAACTCCCTGCTCAACAGGCACCCTTGCGTGGCTTACTTGGACACAGGTACCTGCATCGTCTCTGGATGTTTGATTCATATGGATTGTTGTGTATTGGGAGGTTGGACGTATTTTGTGGACATGACAGCACAGCAAGCAGCAACCAACTGACGAAGGCAGCAATGCTGCCGAGAGTGGCATGCCGCCCTGGTGTGGGCCACTTCTTAGTGCGCTCAGAACACACACGTTACCACCATCCCGTGTACCTTCTGTGCGTGCAGACTGCGGGCAGCCAGAGTTCACGCCTCCTGGCCTCCTGTCCCTCACATTGCTTCGCCACCCAGTGCTGGGCCCGCCCCACATGCACCTGCGGCGGCCCGCCGCTGCTTTCTTCATGGGAGACACCTCCCCAGCTAGCGACCCTGTGCGGTACTTGCAGTACAGCCGGGAGCTGTACAACTGGTACTACCAGCATGCGGCAGCTGTCTCAGCTTCGCAGGAGGCACCAGCGGTTGTGCCTGAAGAGCACCCTACAGGCCACCCCGTCCAGCACCAGGGCCAGCAGCTGCCGCCGTTGGTGGTCAACACGCACGGATGGGTGAAGGGCATGGGGTTTGATGTTTTGGTGGAGTTGCTGCAGAGCATTCCCGTCAGCCACCTTGTGCAGATCGCAGCTTCCAACCCAAAGAAGAACCTGCCACCTGGCGCCTTCTGGTTGGATGGCAATACACTTGGGCAGCAGCAGCAGCAGCAACTAGAGCCGGCGCAGTGGTTGCTGCCAGGGCTGGGTGGTGACGGAGAGCAAGCAGCGTCACAGCCAACAGTGTCCGACACATCCGCCCGCAGCGCAGCAACGCTGGGTGCTGCTGCCTCAGACGCCACATTGGCAGCGACTGGCATGAGTGGTGGTGCCGGCGGCCCCCGGGGGCGACTGAATGCGGTGGAGCAGCGAGCGCTGCAATGGGAGGCTCTGGCGCAACAGTGCATAGACCAGTGCGGTGTGGCGGCAGCGGCTCCAGCTGAGCGCAAACGAGGGGCGTCGGGGTCGGTTGTAGGTCCCAGCTTAGGAGCCACAAGCGAGTTGGGGGACCTGTTGGCCGCCGCTGTGCCGTTTGAGGTTGATGCTGAAGAACTTGACGTGCATGTAAGCGTGCTGGCTGTGTGCCGAGTTGTGTGTTATTGCTGGATCACCACTGATTACTGTGAAGTACCCCAAAATCAATCTGTTGCACACTGCATCCCTGCAGTGTAGGGCCACTCGTCTGCCATGCGTTCTTGTGTCAGATGGAAAGACCATGTTCCGCTGGTGGTGCAGGTGCTGCACTCTGGCGTGCCCCCTGGCCAACTGCACTATGTTCTCAACGGCGCAGTGGTGGGCCTCTGCACAGCGGGGCCCCAACAGCAGGCGCCTGCAGGTGGTTCCCTGTTGCCCTGCCTGGGCCTTGGCATTGTGCGTGCTGTGGACGCCAAGCGGCAGCGGCTCTACATCCTCACTGCGATACCTGAAGAGGAACTTGAGGCAGTCACAGTATTACAGCTGGGGAAGCTGGAGCTTCCAGCCAGCCTGCTACAAACCGGCGCCTATCTGTCGCCCTACTTGTGCCTGAATAGCCTGAGCAGCATAGGCACGGGGGCGGGGACCATCAAGAGCCGCAACAACCTGGTGCGTCAAAGCCAAATGTAATTTCCCATGCTTGTATTGTAAACTTTTGGGAGTTGTGAAGGTAGTCAAATGATCCGGTTGCTCGCCTCAGCCTGGATGACAAGCGAGTGAAACAAGTGTGGCTGGACAGTGATGTTACAGCTGTGACCTGACCAACATGAGCAAAATGCTGGACAGGGATGGGAGGAAGCATTTGTTACTATAGCAGGCTGCCTACGGGTTGTCAGATCACCTGGGGAAGGAGGCAGGAATGTCAAGGAGCATTTGCGGATAGCAAGCCATACGTTAAGACATAAAGACATAGAACATACACACTCCATAAGGCAAAAAGCAGCAGGGACGGTAACCTATAGATCTAACAAGGATCTGTGGGCTTCACGGCTGGTGCCCAGCACAGCTATGCCCCGCTCTGCGGCTGGACATGCTGGCATGCACGTCATTGGGGGCCTTAAGCTGCGCTTGGCACAACCTGGACGTACGTGGGAGCAATGACGGTCCCTTTTGTGGTAAAGTGGTCTGTGACAGTAAGCAGGCCTGTGGCGGCATCCCGCCTGAACACAGTGATGCTGTCGGTGTCCTGGTTGGCCACCTGCACAGGACAGCAAGAAGGCATATAGCAATGGCATGTCACGACCGTGGTTGGTGTTGGAAGCAAGGCAAAGGGAGGCTCCAACAGGATTCCCTTTTGGCAGGTGTGCTTCTCTACAGGCTGCATGCGGCACTTGAGGCTTGTGCTGCACTTTGCTGTACTGCAGCACAGGGGTGCTGCTTCGTGTTGCATGCTGCCACAGACCACAACTTCTCTGCACCGGAGCTGAAGCTGGTCCAATCATAAGCAGCAACTCACCAGCAAGTAGGCGTCATCAGGGGTCAAGCTGCAAACACCGCACACCATACGACAGCAGGTCAGAACAAGTGTTTCTCATGAGCTTGCACTTAGGGGCAGCAAGCCGAGTGGTCAGAGAACCGCAGATCCAGCAACAACATCAAGCACGGCAGTGCTTGATGGGGCCGCACCTTAGCATGCGTGGGAACTGTACTCTGCCATTCCCATCCTCCCATGCCAGGGGCGTTAGGGAGCCGTCATCAGGGGAAACAGCAAAGATGGCGACGTTGCTGATACCGCCCTGCTCCCCGCGATTTGTGACGTAAACAAAGCGGCCGTCGGCGGGTATGGCAATCTCTGAGGCCGCCTGCAGGGCAAAGCGAGGCACGACACACCATTGCAAGTAAGATTAGCGCAGTTCAGCGGCAGCACGGCTGGGAGGCAGCCTTGGGTTGAACAAATCCTTCAAGTTAGGCACGTGAGCAGAGAGTGAGGGATCAACCACAGCAGCCACAGCGTGCGCTGCATGAGATGTTGGCCATACTCAATTGCAGCAGTAGCAGCTCACTCACCTGCACCTCAAGGCCCGTGTGTTTCTGCCTGATGGGGCAGCCACCCGGCGTGCCCGGGGCCAGCGTGGACACGATGCGCCGCGGCTCTGCAGCAAAGTCCGCTGACAGGATTCCCGTCTCAGGGTCCCGATCCCAGCGAGACACCGTGTTGGCCAGCTCATCTATGGTGTAGGCCACTCCTTTGGCAGTGGGGTGGAAGGCCAGGTGGCGGGGACCTGCACCTTGCGACATCTTGGCCCTGTTGCTGCCTCCTCCATCAGGGATCAACGGCGTCAGCATGCCGCTAGCATCATCCCACTTGAACATTTCAATCCAGGAGGAGCCTAGGCAGGGCACATAGACAAACCGGCCGCTGGGATCAAATTTGACCTGCAGCAGGTGGAGCGGCAGGAAATGCTCGTAGGCTGAGTGCCAAAGGGCAGTTCCTCAGCAGTGGCAGAAAGATTGAGGGGAATGGCCCTGCAAAAGGCGCGTGCAACAACTGGCATGCATGTCCCCAACAGGAGCTGGCTACGTCCGGTGCAAACTCTCCCCGGTGCTTCTTACCTCGTGCGGAGCAGCGCCAGTCTCCACAGAAATGAATTTCCCTAGTGCCAGCTGCCCCGGCTGTGCACCATGTACTACTGGCGTGATGGTGATGTTGTTGTGATCGTATGCGGTGCTGAGCACCCAGTTGCCGCTGGGGCTCACCGCCACATGATCTGGGTCTGGCACCGCAGCAAAGCCGCTGGAACTGCTGTTGCCTGGCACTGGCTCAACGGGCTCCATGCTGCCATCGGGGAGCCAGCGCACCGCGGTAATGCCTGTGCCAGGAGCAGTCTTTCCGTGGTTTGTGACGCAAACCCAGTCAGGCGGTGACGCGGTGGGCTGCCAGTTGAAGTAGGCGGGTGAGATGCCGGTGGCTGCAGTGAAAGACACCGTGGAGAGCTTGCCGCTTGTAATGTCCAGGCGCAGCACCATGGAGCTGCTCTTGGCGCCAAAGCCGCCCACAAGCACCAGCATTTTGCTGCACGACGGCGGCGGGAGCGGTAACGACGGCGGTGGGTGGTTAGCGTTGGACGGCCCGGAGAACGCGGGCGCCATGTGCCAGAGATTATTGTCTATGGAAAAATGCCGTGGGCAGGTTTGCACGGACATCAGAGAGACTCGCAACTCGTGGGAACAGACGCGGCCCACAGAGGAAATGACTTGGACCACGCGCACCCTTGCGGTTTTCCTTCACACCTTCCAACAACTGCGATGATCCAGAGGGCAAATCGATCGACAGCGTCAACCGCTGAACAAACAGAGAGGGTTTTCTGTAGACTGCTGGAGTATGAAGCTCAATCTTCCTCAGACCGCAGGACTTGGGGGATGAAATGCATGCAAATTGCTTCTGGAGCCAGTTCGCAGAAGCCCTTATGAACCCATGGAACCCACATGCCAGCTGGCGAGGCAGGGAGCCATTGTTGCCAGCTGGCTAATGCTCAGTGCACCTGGTGCTCTCTCTCAGGGGTTCCTCATGAAACGGGCTTGTCAGGTTTCTGTATCACTTCCGAATAGTGTTTCCTGCGTGCCGTAGCTTCCCTTGTCGTCCGTAACTTCACACGTGCCAGAGCAACATGCTGAAGGCCGCGCTAAAGGCAGGTGGCGGCAAGGGCGCTCCGGCACCCCAGCAGCAGATCAAGCTGGATGCGAGCTCCTTCCCCTGTATCGACGAGGGCAAACCCATGTCGGACGAGGAAGTGGCCGCCAACTACTTTGAGGAAATGAGGCTCAACAGCTCCACCCTGGCGAGCAGCATGCCAGTCAAAGCAGGCAGCTACAAGGGATCGGTAAGGAGCACACTACGGGCCAGGGGCCACCCTGGCCCTCACCGCCACCTGAGACCTGGCTGCCGCTCACCCTCCTGCTGCTGGCTTTTGCCACTAAAGCCTACTCCAACAGTGCAGCTGTAATTACATGCGTACAATGCTGTCTTTCTGCCTTCAGGTGGACTATGAGCTGGCCCCAGGCAGCCTGCGGTCCGCCAAGGAGGTGTTCCCAGCCTCTCTGGTGCGCAGCAGCTGCTTCGGCAGCGTGATGAGCGCCTACATTCTTCTTGAGCACCAAGCTCGATCTGTTCAGCACGTGGTTGCCTGGCATTCGAGAGGTGTTGAGGTTTTGAACAAGCTGCCGTTTGCCGGTTGTCAAGATGGTGTGCCACCAGGAAGCTCAGCGAGCAAGTCGCCACCTGCGGCACCTGCTGACGTCCTCCATTTGCTGCCTGCCCCGCTCGGCTGACTGCGTACGTGCAGGGCGACAAAGCTGCTCAAAACTTCCTGTCAGAGGCGGTGGTTCGCTCGCTGCCCAAGGCACTGACGGCAACTGAGCGGGAGCGGGTGCTGGCCTCCACTCCGCTGTCCCCCACTCTGAACCTCGTTGGCTCCATGCCCCTGGTGCGCACCTCACTGCTCAATTCCTGCCCAGATGCCGTCACCTCGAATGCTGTCTCTTCTGCATGCAATCCAGCTATTCACAAATGAATGTGTTGTTGCTTCTTTGTTCACACAGTTTCTTTGCCGGCTGCAAGCATGAGGGTACGGTTTTGCTGAAACGTGCTGCTGCTTTCCTTCTCGCCAATCCACTGCTGTCAACTGGAGAGCAGGACAAGGTGAACAGCCGGTCAGTGGACGGGGCGCGACTGCGGCGGCACGTGCTGCGCGGAGCCATCATTGTTTTCATCACTGCTGGCTATTCGTCAAAACGCTTCATCTTTGGTGCGTGTGCGGGGGCTGCAGTTGTTCTCCTGCTTGTTACAACTGGGGGATGAACACTACATCAAGGATGCCGTTGGTCTGGCAGCGATACCCATTTGCTCATCAAGGCTGTGAGGGTGGCGGTTGCGCATCTAGTTTGCTTGTCTGCCTGGCGGGCAAGCACAGTACTCCCAATGCTTCCCTGCTGCGGTGGCGTCGCTGCGGTGGCGTCGCTGCTGTGGTGTCCCAGCTGATGATGATGGTGCTTGCAATGGTTGCAGAGAAGGCCAAGGAGCTGGGAGTGCGGTCAGTTGTCATTGATGGCCCGGACTCCTGGAGCAAGGTGGGGACATAACATGACTGTGGCTCAGGCCACACAAAGACACGGGCACAACAAAACGCACCTGGCTGTGCCCGTTTGCCACTGGCACACATCCTGGTTTTCTTGCATTGCAGCTGTGCTGCTGATGTTCTGTGCTGCATGTCATGCGAATGCGGATGCTGCATCCCTGCAGCGCCTTGCTTGATCCCTGGCAGGGGAGCCCCTGCTTGCCGTGTTGACGTCAGACTTGCTTGCCCTCCACAATGTGACCTGCAGCACCTGGTTGAGGAGGGGTACATTGAGAAGTTTGTGGGGCTGGACATGTCTGATGCGGACACCGTGTTTGATCGCTGCCTGGACGCCTGCCACAAGATCAGAAAGGTTTGTGGCTGGCAGGGTCGCTGGATGGCTGGCTGACCGGCCGGATTGATGCCTTGTGGTTGCTATCCCACGCTATGCTATGGTTTGCGGCAGTGGCATGGTGCGTGGCTTCACCCTGTTACGCAATGTTGGGCAGCACCGCGGTACCTTGTTGTGCTGTGCAGCATTGTTATACCGTGCATTGCCGTGCTTTGCCCGGCCCTGCCCTGCAGCTCTGGCATTGTGCTGTGCAATTCCCTGCCTCTGGCTCTTGCATGGTGTTCTGCGAATCCTTGCCACTGTGGTGTTGCTGTGGTATGTGATGTGTGTGCAGGAGTTGGGTGACCTAGATGGTGTCACTTGCTTCTGTGAGCTGGCAATGCCGCTGGCATCACGCCTCTGCGAGCGGCTGGGTCTGGCCACCAACTCGCCGCAGGCAAGCTGTTGGTGGGGGTGTATGGCTTTGTTGGACTCATGCAATGCCGCCTTTGCCACACGCTTTTCTTCACACAGCTGTGTGTTTCAAGTTATGCGCTGCTGTTGTTATCCGTATCCCCATACCCAATATTGCAACTGCTCGCAATCGTCAGATGCAGATGTGCGCTGCGTGTTCCTCATTGATCACCTCGTTTTCTGGCCTGTGCTGCTGCCCCCGCTGCTGCTTCGTGATAGCAGGCTGTTGATGCGGCCCGGGACAAGCACATGACGCGGGCGCAGATGGAGCAGGCGGGGCTGCCCACACCCAGAAACATGCTCATCACCTCGGCAGACATGCTGCCCAAGGTAGGCCGGAGCAACAGGGTTGAAAGTGGCCAAATTGGGGGACTGCCAGCAAGGCAGCTTGGCAGCTGTGGCGGGGTGGGGGTTTGTACGGCAGCATCTTTTTTGTGGCGGCTTTGGGAGAGGCTGTGCGAGGGTGAAGCCTCCCCACGAGGACGTAATCCAATGCGCAAATGGAGCAAGAACTTGCATATCTTGGCATGTGGTTTGCCAACCATTTTCACTCTGCATGCACAAAGTCTCAAGCATCATCACAACCCCTTAGGAGCTTGGATTCACATTTTCGTGGTTCTACCTTGCCATCATCCTGCCTGCAGGCTGCGGACCATGTTGGCTTCCCCGCTGTGATTAAGCCCATCCATGGCGCTGCCTCCTTGGGTGTACTGCGTGTGGATAGCAGGGAGTCTCTGGCTTCAGCTTACGATAAGGTGCGGGACCGGGGACTGCAGCTGGCCGGAGCACTTGACTGTTGTTCAGCAAGATAGAACGGACTGGGTGGCAGCTGGCCTGGGCAGGGTAATGCTTTTCGAATGAAGGGCTTGGGTACTCGTTGACGCATGCCAGCTGACATGCCAGCATGTGGCAGGTACCTATCCTACCAGCCTTGCGGTGCTGTTTCGCCCCCTGCTGCCTGCAGGTGTGCAATGAGCTTGCCGCCACCATTATTGAGAATGGCGTGGTGCGACAAGCAACGCCAGAGGAGCTTGCAAAGGCCAAGGTGCTTGCTGCGCTGTGTCATGACCCCAGAAAGTTGGCTTCATTTGGATTTAGCTTGCCAGACTCTTGTCTTGACTCAAACTTGGGAAAAACTTTCCCATCCATGTGGCGGCCAATGTTTATTGCATCCGCCCCGTTTGCTTTGCCATCTCCTCTATCTTTCCTCGGTCCGTGCCTTGATGTCATGCCGCTCTCTGGGGCCTTCCTGTTCAGCCTGCCCTCCCCTTTGAACTGGTTGTGCGCGCGTTTGCCCGCCTGCAGTCCAAGGGGTTGTCTGCCAACTGCCTGATGGAGGAATACCTGGACGGGCCAGAGGTGGATGTAGACCTCGTATTCTCACACGTGAGGGTCCAGCTCTAAAATGATTTCTTCACACTTGCGGTTAGCAGGAGGTTTGATTTACAACCACATTGGCTTAATTGTGCTTGCGATCTTTTGTGTGAATACTTTAAAGTAAGCCAAAAGAGTGGCGACCAGAAATTGTGTCAAAGGCGCTTCATATTTGAGTGGATGGCATTATTTGTCAAGCCTCCATGTTGCCAGCTTACTTGCTTTGCCTGTCCCTAGCTTGGTGCAGGGCGAGCCAGTGTATGGGGCAGTCACGGACAACTGGCCTACCATCGAGCCATACTTCAATGAGACCGGCTCCAACTCGCCATCCATCCTGCCCTCCTACCAGCAGCGCGAGCTCCTGGAGCTTGCCGTCAAGAGCTGCAAGGCACTCGGGCTGCAGATGGTGAGTGCCACTGTCTGGCGCATTGTGGCAGACAAGGGGGCAAGTCAGAGCGGGCGGTACCTTACTTGGAGGCACCAGCACTGGCAGGCGAAGCCCAGGCAATGCATGAACGAAGGTGGTGTGCCGCCCTTGAGTGGTGCTCCGGGCGCTCAAAGCCTCACACTGCTCACATTGCGATTTGCTGCCATATGCAAGTGCCAGCTGGCTGGCATCCACACAGCAGGTTGCGTGTGGCACACCACATGCTCATCTGGCCCTCTTTGTTTGCCCATACAGGGCGTGTTTCACGTGGAGGGCAAGTACACCAGCCGTGGCCCACGGCTCATAGAGATCAACTGCCGCATGGTGAGGCACAACGAGAAGGCAGGGGTTGCTACATTGCTAGGGAGCACAAGACACATCTTAATGCACTGCTTTGCCTTTGGGCTTGCTCTGCAGCCCCAGCCCTGCTGCCTGGCTGTGGGTTTCTGCCTGCACAAGCCTGGCGCAATAACTACTAAAATATTCCTCCTGGCTCTGCATTGATGTTGCTTGGTTCTGCGCTGGAAGCATCTGCTGTCGTGGATGTTCTGCACGTTGTGATATCCTCCTCGTGTTTGCCATGCAGGGTGGGGGTCCTGTGCGCACCATGAACCTGCTGACCTGGGGGGTGGACTTGGTGGAGGAGCAGCTGCTAGCCAGCGCAGGTAAGGCAGGCGGATTGATGGTGCAGATAGTGAGGTTTTTAGGCGATTGACAGTATGGCTGCTAATCATCGTTGCGGCTGTGCAAGGCTTGATCAATGGTGGCTTCAGCCGTGCAAGCCTTGGCTTTCTTTTGGAGGGACAGTCTTGGGGCTGGCTTTGCGCTGCACTTCGGTCATGCTGAGAGTATTGTCAAAGCCTGCTGAACGCCTGGATGGAGGTCTGCTTTGCAAACAAGTCGCAAGGCATTCTTAAAACATTCTGATATCCTCTCTTTGCTGATCACTCCGTCCCCCGCCGCAGGCATCCCCTCTCGCCCCAATGTGGCTGTTCGTCCGCTGCGCAGCATTGCGGAGTACAGCGTGAATGCCCTGAAGACGGGGCGCCTGCGGGACCTGGATTTCCTCAAGCGGTACCAGGGGCGCCCAGATGTGCTGTATGCAAACCCTCTGGTGGAGCCAGGCTCACAGGTATGTGGCGTGTGCGAATGGCTGAAAGGTTGGGTGTGCACACGATAAGCATTGACATAATGGATGCAGCAGGCTGCACTCTGTGCTCTAGGCCTGAAACACAGGCGCCCGTCAAAAACCTTTCAGGCCTGCCAAGCGCTCACCATGGTTGCTGTGTATTGTGCACAGAGGTGCGTGGATATTGACAGGCAGCAGCACATCTGTTGCTGCTGCCTGCGATTTCAGACAGTCAGTCGGCGCTTACATCGGAGCACGCCGCGCCCTGGCCCGCCTGCAGGTTGTGTGCGCCAAGGATGGGCTACCCACGTGGCTTTGTGAGTTGATGGTGAGCCGCGGCAACATCCACGAGGCCATTGAATGTGTCAAGCAGATTGAGCAGGAGATCCAGGAAGCCATTGTCATCGAGTGATGCTGCTTCGGTCAACAGCAAGCGCGCCCCCATCCCCTCGCCCGCTGCCTCACTGCGTATTTAGCGGTGTAGGCGAATGAGGTTCGGCTGCAGCACTGCTGTTGACCATCACTTGGCCGATGCACTGCTGCAGCTGCGATGGCTGGCATTGAATAATGCGCGCAGCTGATCCAGCCCCCTTACAATCTGCCACGCGGCCAGCATTGGTAAACGTCAGCAGCTCTCTTGTATCTTCTAACTGCCTATTCATTTGGTGCTCTGCTCTACTGCTGCTTTCCTCGCGTTTGCTTACAAGTCTCAAGTACCCTTTTTGTATTTCGCCTGTGGCAATCGCCAACACCTGCGACACTCCACAGCGCCGCCCAGTGCCGCCGCTCACTTTTGGCGAGGTTGCCTGGTGTGAACCCTCATCGAACGTTTTTTGACGTGGTTAGTGATGCCGAGCGGTGTATGCATCAAATTTCTGTCGCGACGCAGATGCTATACCGGCCTGTCAGTGGTAGGGCGTGGGTACAGGTTGAGGTTACCTAAGCGGCACCCACAAGTCCGCAAGTGCATCTGCTTGCATTTCTATTTAGCCGTGCATCTGCGCTCATCGGCATTGCTTTTCCCTCCCACTCACTCCCCGCCGAGTCGTTACCGCTCAGTGTCCTTTGCCCCGTCGGCACTCGCCCACGACCTCACCTGAGCTTTCACCGCCAAAACAAGTGAGCTTGGATGTGAACCGACTTCATAAGCTTGCATGCACGCCGCCATGTCGCCCATGGTTGCTCAGTCAGCACTCCCGGCAGGCGTCGCCTGACCACTCTGTCTGTCTTGGGGCTTGTGTGGGCGTCGCGCACGCACGAGTTTGCATTCTGCCATATGCAAGCTAATTTCACACTGAACGCTTTTGCGCGTCGGTGTTGCCCAGCTTGCCTGCACCTAGGTGATGCCGCCGCCGCCTCTGCTTCCCCCCACCCATATGCAGGCCCCACCATGTCCGAGACAGACCAGCCCCAGTATGATGTCAACGACCTGGAAATCTATGACTTCTTTGAGTACTGGCCATCCCTCGCCCTGGCCGCCACAGCTCTCTCCCTTTTCACTGTGGTAGCTGGCGCTGTCGGTTTCAGGACATGGCGGCGCAAGGCCTACCGCTTCCTGCACCTCATCACGTACGCCCCACTCATCCCCAGACGTTCTGGTTTGCAAATTTTTGTCCCTTTCTTTTCTTGCCCACAGGCACCTTGCATGACGCCAGCTCACCAGCTGCCTGTCCCCGCCCCGCCTGCCTGCAGCATCACCTGCCTGCTTGAGGCCAGTGGCTATGCCGCTCTAATATATGCAATTGAGCAGAGTGGCAAAAGCAGTGTATTCAACGCCTACGTGGTGATGCAAGTCTTCATCATCCTTTCGCCTAACCTTATTCAAGCTGCCATGTATTGGACGGTAAGCCCAGCAGCAACTACATTCCATTGTGCGTCGGATTGATTGCCCCGTCTATTGTTGTTTCCTCTGCCCTGCCAATGCCTGGAGCCTTGCTCCCACAAATGATTACTGCACTTGTCGGCCACCACCGCAGCACCTTGTTCGCCAGGTTCCCTTCCCTAAGCCGTTCCTTTCTGCTCTTCTCATCTCACAGATTGGCCTGGTGCTGTCCTTCTCCCCCGACCTCGTGCGTGGCCGCCGCATGCTGCGCGGCTGGGTCATCACGGTCATCTTCGCATGTGCAGACCTCTTTGCTATCATGTGAGCTACTACTGCTGCCCTTGCCAAATAGGCTGGAGTCGGGACCCATAGAACATGTTCTTAGCCTGCAGATCTGGCTTGCACCAAGTGCTGCCTTGGTGACAGCATGCTCCCGTCGCCCATTGCTCCACCCAGGCCTTAGCCATAATCAAACTTCTGCCTGCCTGCCGCCCCGCCTGTCCGCAGCATTCAAGCCATCGGCATCTCCATCTGGGCGTCGTCCCAGTCCTCTGGTTCCCCCGATCAGGACCAGATCCGCCTGGGCTGCGGCATCACACTTGCAGGACTTGCGTTCCAGGTCAGGCAGGGGCCTCGCAGTGCTGAGCCACTCGTGTGCATCCACCTGGTTTCTCCATCTTGTCTTTTTGTGTGCCTGATGTCCCACATTATATAGCCAACGCAATAACACATGTTCCTTTTGTCCTGCAGCTGGTTTGCTTTGTGCTGTTCAACATCCTCGTGATCTGGGTTCAACGGCACCCCAAGTGAGCTTCAGCCGCACAAGAGTGCTGCCTTGCTGGAATGGCTGCAGCCCTGCTGACTGCTCTACAGCTTGCTGCCTTCCCTGCTGCCCTGTCTGGCAGGCCCTGACATTTCTGTGCTGTCATAGCTGGGCTCGCCATACCACCAGTACCGCCATACCACTAGTGTTTGCACTTGTCTTCAACACCACTAATGAACGTATGTGCATAATCACACTCTGAACCGCCCTGCATGCCAAACACCCCTCGCTTCTTGTAGCAACGGTCTGGCTGGCCGGCCGGAGACCCGCAAGCTCTTCTTTGGCCTCTACTTTGGCATGGTCTGCCTCTACATCCGCAACATCTTCCGCTTTGTGGAGTTTGTGCAAGCCACCGTGCTGACCTGGCCTCCCCCTGAGGACACCTACGTCCTCAGCGAGCAGCAGGTGCGGCAAGTGATTGTTGTGCTGTGAAGGGGGAGAAGCGTTCAGAAGCACGAACAGTTGCCCCTTCATGACTGCAAAATGCCACTGCCACCACTGTCACTGGCTGCCTGCCTGACTTTTGTGGCGTGCCCCTGTGGTTTGCGACAATCATAAAACATTCTGCCACCATCTTACTTCTTCCCTACAGGTGCTGTTCTACACTCTGGACACGCTGCCCATCTTGATCGGTGTGGCCAGCTACATCTTCTTCCACCCCGGCTACCTGCTGCCGGAGCCCCTCGCCAAGCAGCAGCAAGTTACCGACGTGGAGTCAGCGGCGCAGCAGCCAAGCGGCAAGCAGATGCAGGATGTGGCTTCAGCGCGCACCAGCGACGCCTTCCAAGTCAAAGTGCTGGAGGAGGTTCCGCCCAGGGTGTGAGGCTGTTGACTGAAACTCACATTCTGCTGGACCCCTCATCCTCCCCCTTCCTGCCGCACTATCTGAAAACTTCGCTGCAGTTACCTTTCAATTACTTGTTGCCCGGCCCGCCCGCCCTTAGCCGCCCACGATTGGGGCATGGTATCATTTAGTTCAGATTATCGTTGCCGCCTTTGGACGCCCGTCTCACTGCTCGACCTGCTGCACTCTTCCCTCATATCCAAACCACCTCTATGTCGGCTTGCAAACATGCTCTTATCCAATTGTTCCGCCCCCCTTGCGAGCTTGGCCTGCTTGGGTTACTGCTAGGAACCACCCTGTCACATCTTCCATGTCCATCTGCAAACACACTAGTGGCTATGCACGCCATAATGTCGTGTCCATTCTTCACTCAACAACGCATGTTAGATTACTCATGCTGTAAGAGCACAAAATGAACCCCATGGGTCAATTGCAAGGGACCGCAGGAGGTGCCCCCGTGCGGCCAGGGCCAGCGGTGCACACCGGTGCAGGCTTAGTACCCAGCCATCCCGTGCGTCTCTTGCGTCGCACGCCGTCTCAGGCCTTAAACCCACAACATGGCTTCAGTTGAAATTACAGGGCGCAAGCGCCCCACGGCCTGTTCACGGCAGCCGCCGTAAAATTACTGCCGCCACTCGCCACAATAGGTCCCCAAAGGCGGTATGTTAGCGCATGTTCCCTGTAAATGTATTTGCTTCAAAGGCGGAGCAAGAAGATGACACTGCTGCCATTCGTGTCACAGGGTCGATACAAGCTCGGCGCGAGCAACTGCCTGCTCTTTCAACGGCGCGAGCAACGCCACGCATTGGGGCTTGAAACAAAGCGGTACCTCTCCGCACTACAAGTCCAGCACTGCATGTCTCTTTGTGCAAGTCCGTGAGAAGGCGAAACGAACAACGTTTGTAGTGGTACAGCTGCCTCTACGGCGTTGTTGAGCGTTTGTACGCTACGCGGTTGGCAGCGGCTCGGAAGGTGCAATGACAAACGCCCCGCCCGACTGCGGGCCCTGGCTTGCAGAATTCCAGCTTTCGCAACTGGATTTAGTCTTGGATCAGCCTCCCGCGCTTGATCCGGACGCTCTAACGCAGTGGCTGGGGACGGCGGCTGACCCGCTGTCGGCGCCGTTGTCGGGGGACCTTACTGCCTTGGAGCTGACAAGTTCAGGCGGCAACAGCAGCGGCACTACTTCCGACAAATCATTTTTGTCCAAACCTGAGGAAGAGCGGCTGGCAAAAGTGCGGGAGCAGAATCGCGCCAAGCAAAACCGCTTCCGCCAACGGCAAAAGGTGTACAGGCGTTGGAGTCAGCATGGTGTTTATTTCATGTTATTATTTCCGAGCCATGAGAAACAGTTAATTTTTCAACCAACTTGTTAGTGATTTCTTTCACAGTGTTGCCACAGGAACGTCGAGAGGAGCTCGCCGCGCAGTGCGAGGCCACCGCAGCCGACTTGGAGCGCGAGCGGCAGCTCAACGCCAACATGAAGGTATCGTGCGCTGCGCTGGAGGCCATCAGGACTCAAAAGGACATGGCCGTGCAAGTACTGAAGGCGGCTGCTGATGCAGAGGAGTCGAGCCAGGGCAAGGGGCAGGTGAGGCTTGGCACGACTTGGACATCCTGGATTGGCGGTGGTTGCTGCAGAATTTTGGTGTTCCCAAGAGGCATGTTCCACTGCTGCCCCCGCATGGCCGTCCGTCGTGCAGGTTGTGGTTGCCGCAGACAGCAGCGGCAGTCTGGCTGAACAGCTGTGGGGGCTGCCATTCCGCGAGCGGGTGGAGGTGTGCGAGAGCATTTTTTGCAGGACGCCAGCATGCAGTGCACAAACCCTGCAGATCGACAACATCTGTGCCAGGCCAGACGGCTTTGCACTAAACCTTAGGTGAGTGGGATACCTCAACACAGCTCTGGCATGGTGCTTCTTCCTTCTGCTCAACAAACGAAACCTGCCGGCGAAGGACTCTCCTGCTGCAAATGGAGTGCAGCGTCTTCTTGCGCAGCTCGCTGTACAATGCTTCTTCCTGTGATTTATGTGTGCACGTCTGTTGCTTGTCTCTTCTGCAGTTTAAAGAAGCAGCTGGCGCAGCAGGTGGCCACACACCACCCAGAGTTGCTGAAGGCTGTCCTGTCCATCTCCCCGGAAATGCTGCTGAAGGTGAGCTTGTCGGAAGTACCAGCGTTGCCACCACCAAAGGTGGCACAAAAGGCATATTGGATGCTCCCCTTCTAGCAGCACCTGTGCATGCTAGCTTGCCGGCCACCGTCAGTGCTGCGCACTTTGATGAATAAACTTGATCCGCTACGCTCAACTGGCTTGCCGCTGGCAGGAGTGGGCTGAGATGGGCGAGCTGGCGGCTGAAGTGGTGCAGCTGTATGATGAGGGCAAAATCAATGAGGCGGAGCTGGAGCAGCGAATGGCATCTGCGGTGATGTACTTTGTGAGTAGGACATGGTCATTCTATTCCCATCGGTAGCTAAACTGCCGTCAGATCATTGCCTGATGCTTCTCAGAGAGGGTTACTTCTGAGGTGGGACGTGGGTAAGCTGGGGTGGGCTGATTGATGCTGAATGGCTCCTATATGAAACACACCAGCATCGCTTAGTGCAGCCTGGCAATATCTCTGTTTCCACACCTCACTGTTGTTGCACGGATGCACCCTCTTTATTTGTCCTACACATGCCACCATGTGCCAGGGAGCCAGCATTCCCGGCTTTATTTGTTCGTGCCTTGGGGTTGCTGGTGGCTGCCCGCTACTGCTGCAGGGTATCCTGTGTGCCACGCTCCTCAACCACAAGCCAGATGTTCTACATTGCCTGATGGATCACACAAAGCTGCCAGGAGAGACGCAGCAGGAGGAAGTGAGGAGATGGCGGCAATTGGCGGTGAGTTGTGCTGAGTAGTAGCAACTTCTTCTTCTTAGCCCCTGCAAGGTGCCGTTGGGGCTGTCAATGGAGCATATTGGTTGCATAGCCTTCAAACGCTAGCCCTGGTTAGGGCAGGAATGCACCTGTCGTCTTGCTCGACATGGCATGTCAAGCCACTTAACCGCTGCACCTTCAGTTCGCTGCATTGTGTGCCTTCTGTGTTTGCAGATCGACATGCAGGTCACCCCAGAAGAGTTTCAGTGCCTGCTTCCGGTCTACACCTCGTATTGTGAACGGATTCAGCAGCTGACTGCTGACACAGCCGCCGCCCTGCAGTCCCTTCGGGAGGTGCAGCAGGTGGGCCGGCAGTACAACCAGCGCGCCAGCTTTCGTTCCATGGCTCCATGTTGTTTACAAACGGTTCAGGTTACCTACAACTGAACAGAGCAGAGTAGTCACGGCAGCCCAACACCCCTGACAAAAGGCGCCATGCAGCTTGCACTCGCAGAGCGGCACCTGCCGCACCTAGCATTATCTGCCCATTCGCCCACCACGACCCACCCCCTTCTTTACCTCATATTTGATGCCCTGCAGCGTTTGAACGAACAGCTGCTGGAGGCAGGTTTGAGGTAGGTGAAGAAGGCCGGCGATGTTCAGTTTGCCACACGTCTCGGCATGTTGCATGCTGCAGAGCAGCCTCATTTTCAGGCAACGTCCCTGGCAGGCATTTGCTTGGCCTTTGCTTCGTGGGACAAATGGGCGTGCAGCCCACACCGCTGCCTGCATGGACAGCTGTCCCTTGTTCCCTCCGCTCCCTGTGATACACGCTTCTGAAAGGTGTGCCTGTCCTTTTCCTGTCTCCCTCCTTTGCTCCCTGCAGCGCTGGGGTGCAGCAGTACCTGCGTGTGTTTGACGCAGCGGGGCAGCTGAGCCACCAGTCAAACGCCGCACTGCTGATCACCACAGACTTCATCAGCACCGCCGGTGGGTGGCTCACAGCAGGGGTTTTGGGTGCAGTTGTCGGACGGCAGGCAACATTGCGGTTCTGCCATTACAGATTCTCAATGAGTCCCCGTAGTTCGTCTGAAGGTGCTGTTATTTAGGGTTTTCTGACTGGCTCAGCCTGCACCTGCAATCTCCAGGCATCTACGTGTCCCCGTTGAAGAAGACGAAGATGATAGCACTTTCCCGCCCGCTGCACCCTGACGTAGTCAGCACCGTGCGGGAGGGCCTGAAGCACTACAACCTGCTGCCTGCTGACGCAGCCTAGGCAGCGGTGCAATGGCATGCTGAGCAGCTCAGAGCATGTTGCGCTCACCAGCTGCAGAATTTTCTCTGCCCGCGCATCTTCATGTAGTA